>WYDI02004186.1:0-54799 GCA_009867235.2 Psittacus erithacus | reverse complement strand
GCCCATCTCTGGGATCTCTTTGGGTTTTTTTTTCCTTTTTTTAATTTTTTTTTTATTTTTTTTAAATTGGAATCTTAGCTGAGACAGTTTCCTTCTAAAAAATGCTGAGAAATCAGTATTTTATGGCAGAATGGTTCTCAGAAAACTTCTCTTTTCAGTAGTTGTCTTGTATGGAAACCAGATCCCTCTCTTTTTTTTGTCATTTTTAAAATTTGGTTTGTTTTGTATTTTTGTTAATTTTTTTATTTTTTTTTAATTCCTGAGGGGTAATTAGAGACATAAAAAAAAACAAACCACTATACATTTAGCCATCTATATATATATACACACACACATATATTTAGAATTGGAGTTGCCAAATCCAGCCACTCTCATAAAAACAGACAACATTGCAGTTTCAAGGTGATCATCACCAAGCAAGCTTCAAAAGTGCTGGAGGGGATTTATCATTGAAACATATTTGTGTTTTTCCCCTAAGATTACTCTGTTCTTGTAGAATACACAGATTTTACAATAAGAGGTAAACTCCATTGGCAGCTTCTGCTTTGTGGACCACCATGGTCTGCCAAGTGTCTCCTGCCTCAGCCTTTTTTTCCTTCTTCCTGACTAGCTCCAACTCCCTGGGACCTCAAGCTTTCAGCCTGGTCTCTGGTCCTACCTCAGCTCTGGAGGCAGGGATACAGAGAGATATCACTCTCACTTCTCATGTTTCTTTTCTTGTGGGAGTTGTAAGAGGCTGTAGGTGGAAACCTACACAACTCAGTCCCGCTCACAAATACACGTGCTGTAAATCTGATGTGCAGAGGAATGATGAGAGCAGGGACGGCTGCCCTGAGCAAAGGAAAAGACTGGCCCTTTCAAAGCGCTGGAAGTGGGTAAAGCTCTTGGGCAGGAGCATGTGATGGCCAGTCACAGACCAGATTTGTCCATAAGGTGCTCAGGAGAGTGTGTATGCCTGGGTTCTGCCTTGCTTTAAGTGGCATCAAAATTAGTGTGCAGGTTGCTTGCTGACAGATGTTAGCTATGCAGACTTTGGTTTTGACAAATAATATTGAATTTATGAAGTTTAAATTTTGACCTGTCTGCAGTTGTGCTATTCCACCAGCCTTAGTAACACCTATTGTAACAAGTGACTGTAAAGAGTTAATGACTTCATTTCTAACTGGATAACTTCAGAATTATAGTTTATGCAGAGATTTCAAACTGGGAGTTAAGCAGTTCAAAAGTGCACTATATTGTTTTGGTCTAATTAACACAACATGGTGATAAGACATTAAAACAGAGTGACAACACTATACATTGATAACGGTGACATTAATGCCTGCAGACACGATCTACATTGTAAAAATCTGGGAAAAAAAAGGCTTATTATGTTAGATAGGTCAATGTGATTTGACCTAGTTTTGCTTTGCTGCTTGGAAATTATGTCAGTATTCGTTATGTCATCTCTTTGGATGAGCAATTTAACATCCTTTTTGCATTGCAGTCTTGTCCTAATATTTTATATATATTTACTTGCTCTCTGAAAGGATCCTTCAGGCTAATTCTAGAGATCTGGGAAAAACTGATACAAAACAAAACCTTCTGAAACTGGCTTCCCTTTTATATATGTCCTCTTTGCAACAAACAGGAGTGAATTTAGTCACAGCAAAATTATACCTACAAATTCTGAAAAGTATCTTGTCCCTTTTGCATGTAAAGCTCATTAAAAAGGAATGGCTGTGCTAACTCATGTAGCCATGTATGCTTTTCCTGTGCAGGTTTTTCATAGTTAGAAAATAGCATTTTTAACTTTACTTGGATGTTTATGTAAAACAGTTGATTAAAGGAATTGTGCCACATGCTTTCCTTGTAAAATGCAAGGTGTCATATGAAGTCATCAGTATTTCTCTTCGGACAACCGAGGTTGGTTTTTTCCTTCTTCAACAAAATCACAAGGACTTTCCTTCTTATTTATGTTTATGCTGCTTTGGAGCGTTTTTTCCTCTCTCCTATAATCTGGAGTTGTAAGGCAAGACGACTTCTTTGCCAGGAATCAAATTGTGGTACATCAGGGAACAACTAGAGGATTAAATGCTACTGTGTTTTTCTGCAATGGAAAAATAATCTGTTGCTATTACAGTATTTTGGTATATGGCTAGCAAAGAAAAACTCTGTCTTTCCAGTAGCTTTACCTATCTGCACATAGCTATGCTCCTTACTGGCATGTAGCCAATGTAGGGTATTGCAAGGTTGTACTTTTTGCTTCTTATCCTTTCTTGATCTAAGATAGGTACCTCTAAACCCTGATTTTGCTCCTGCTGAAGTCAGTAGGACTGGGGAGATGGGGTGGATCTCCTCTTCCAAATACTGTGTTATCATAGTTACTCTGGTACGTCTGTTAGTAAACTTGTACCCTTGTGACCTGAAAAGAACAACTGGAGCTGTGAGAGCAGGCTTCCTTTTCCATTTATGGTTTGATGGGTTTTTTTAGAATTTTAAATTTCATTTGTATGTTCTTAATCAGAAATTTGTTCTTGGGTTTCAGTAGAGCTTGTTCCTTGCAGTGCTGATATATTTTAATGAGCTAAGAGATGCACAGGTTCCTCAACATTTCTTCACAAATGCATCTGATCTTTGAAAGGTCCCACTTACTCAGATATTTTTAGCTCAAGTAGAATTTAAAATTGTAATTGCTATCTGAAGTCTTTGAGTATACTTCAAATGCAAATGCTCTTACATCCCTTGTTAGCCAGCTTAATTGGAACAAAAGCCTGATACGAACGAGCATTCAGAGGTGCCTCTTCTGTGCTATACCATTTGTTCTTGATCCCTAATTAATAAGCCTTGTTACTGAAGGTTAAAAAATCCTCCAGCAATATAACTCTCCTTGAATGTCTTGACTGCAAAAGAAACTCTCATGGGAGAAGCCTGTTACTGCCTCCTCTGCTCCTCCTCCCTTTAAAGACAATTAACGTGTAAACTGCTTATGAAAGATCAGGAATGACTGGAAATAAATATCGTGTATTGCCAGAGTAGTAGAACCCTCATGCTTGAGGGGGTTAATGACTCTGGACTCACAACATACAACTTGCAAGCCTGTGCACAGATAGGGATTCACAGGAAAATTGTGATTGGGCTCTGGCGATTATGTGGTCCAACCTTCTCTTTCACACTGATCACTACAGCAACTTATTCAAACAATCTTGAGCATTTCCAGCACATAAAGTCCACCGCTTCACTGGGCAGCCTCTTCCAATCTCCAGCTGCTTTCATGGGGAAGAATTTATTTATTTATTTGTTTTTCTTATATCCAGGTAGAATTTCCCTTGAGGCTGCTCTTGTCCATGGCCTCCTGTGAGGATGGCAGGCCATTTTTGTGAAGAAAGTAGCTCCGTTTCCTCTATTACTACTGTTTAGGTATTCAAGAAGTGTTATTAGATCCCCCTTGAGTCTTTTCTCCAGGATGAGCAAACCTGGTTCCTCCAACCTTTCTTTATACGTCAAGTTCTTCAACCCTCTAATAATCCTGGTGGCCCCCACTGGACCTTTCACAACTTCTCCAAGTGAGGGGACCAAAACCAGTCATAGTATTCCAGCTGTGGCCTAATAAGCGCCAAGTAGACTGAAATAGCCATATTCCTTGGTTTACTGACTATACTTTTGCTGGTAAAGCCCAAGAGACTGCTGGACACCTTCTCTGCCAGAGCACACCACCAGCTCCTGTTCGCCTTGCTGCCTGCCACCCAGCCCAGGCCCCTTTCAGCAGAGCTGCTCCTCAGCCCGTCAGTCCATCCCTTGTGCTGCTGCATGGGATTACTTCTTTCCAGGTGCAGGACATTACATTTATCTTTGTTAAAGCTCATATTATGGCTGAGTTGAGAAAGGTACTTCCTGGCCCACATAGCAAAAAAAACCAACAAACCCACAAAAAACCTTTCTCTCTTTAGCTCGATTTTATTGCATGATTGCCCCCAAAAGGCCTTAGTTGTTTCTCAAGCATCATCTATCTTTCTGGACCAAAAATCCTGGGGTATTAGATCATGGATCTTATCTAATTTGTCTATTTCCATGATTTTTTTCTGTTGTCTGTTTCTGTGAATTCAAACTTGAAAATATTGTAGAGGAGTTAGCTTTAGGAAGACATATTGTGTCATTGTGGTCTAGAAAATCTGGAAACTGTTACTGGAGAAAACAGGTTTGCGGAGAAATGCACTTTATTTTCCTATTTGTCTTGAGCTGATGAGATAGGTATGCCCCAAGAGAGTCTGGTGTTGTGGGTTTTTTTTTCCCAAAGGTTCTCTTGTATTTTCAGACTAATTCTAGTACATTCTGCTAGTCGAGTGATTTATTTTATTTTACTTACCTCTTTGGATTGAGCCTTGCTGCCCCCCACCCTGACCCTGCTTTGAGATTTCTATTACTGTCTTCTCACTTCCCTGCCTCCTGTTTTTTGGCTTTTGTCTTTAACCTTCCCCAGACATCTGGACGGCACTAGAGCTCACAGAACTTTAGGCTAAACTCAGAGGGAAAAGTGGTCTTGAAGGAAGAGAAGAAATACCATCCCAGTCCCTCTTCTTTTCAAATGTGCTTTTAACCTCATCAGGAGGGGTAGGCTTTGCCATCCTAACACACCTGGCCTGTCAATGTGCAGCTAGAAGTTTAAGTATGGCAAAGAAGAAAACGTGTAGCACTTTTTAAAATTTCTCTTTGTTGTATCAATGAACTGGAATTAGAGATTTTCCTTCACAATCTTAAACTTGAAAATATTTTTTACTCTTTCTGAACATCTTTTGGACATTGTTTGTGCCCTTGGTTAGTGCTATGCCAAGGACTGACTGAGTGGGTTTGCCTTTTTGAAGTGCTTAAGAAGACGTAAAGAAAGGGGAAGAGAAAAAGAAAGAAAGGGGAAGAGAAAAAGAAAGGGGCAGCTCTGTGTGCTATTCCTACGTAACAACAGAGGAAGCAGCTTTCTATTTTTCTTGACAGCAGTACATTTTTACATACCAGGGTGCATTCCTGAGACAAGACTATGTTACTTAGAAAATAAAGTACAGAAGAGAGGGACAGAGAGAGGCCCAGAGGGTAAATAACTATGTGGGAGAGAAGATCAGGAGGAGCCCGCAGAGAAAGAAAAGATTACCAGACTCTTTTCTTAAAATTGGATTAGGAGAGCAGAAGCAGCAGCCTTTATACAGAAACTGAGGATGAAAATTGGACTTTTCAATGCTACAGAAGCAGAATCAGAAGTTGCCTTGCTAAGCACAGATGCAAGGGAGAGGGATAGCTCATAAACTTCAAGAGCCTGGAGGCAAAGAGAAGGAAGGCAGCAGACAGCAAGATAAGGAGGATGAAGGGACCTCTGAAGACATAAAAAGGGGGTTAAACACACACCAACAGCCATTGTAATTTCTCATTCTTTCTCCATTATTCTGTCTAATTTATCTCTTGGAAGAATCATTTCTGATGGTACTTGTCCTTTATAGGCCCCTTTGCTTTCCAGTGTAAAGTTGTAATGGGATGATCAGTGGAGTTTGGTTGTATAAATCATCTGGGAAACTATTTTCTTGGCAAGCTTTTCTTTCTAACAGATATTATAAAGTCACTGCAATATTCCTAGGTGTTACGGTTTTAACATCTCTAAAAGCAGCTAAAATATAAGGCTTAGTTTCCTGATCAAACTCCAAGACTTTTGGCTTTTTCATTCTTGAGGTCATTGTTTAGCGTGAGTAAATATGTTTTTTACCAGGCCCCAAAACATTGTACCTGAGGGACAGAGGTATACATGATCTGTTAAAAAGTCATATGTACCAATAACTTTGTGAATCTTCATTACTAAAATTTGTAAGCCAGACTTAATGGGACAGCATCGATGCAAAAAATTCTGTGAATTTTTTTTACCACGAAGTGCTGTTAAAAAAAGAGCTTCATTCCAATTATAAGACCCTTACACCTGATCTTTAAGTCTACCACTGTGTAAACAGAGACTCACCCTGCAGAAGTGACAGTCTGTTTTTTAGCAGACTGAAAAACAAGCCCATGTTGCATTATTTTGCAAGTCTTACTCCCCCAAAACTAAAATTTTCCCCATACAATTTCATGACTGCAGTTATATGAGAAAAGTTTATTTTTGTGATAAAGACTTTTAAGGTTGTGATACATCATCTCAGTGAAAAGTATTATGAAAGATGTGACACACCAGTTAGAAGCTTTTATGATATGGGCAGATATTGTGCCATGCTGTTTTCCAGGCCAGACATAAGTCCAGCCGTTAGAATTGAAAGGTGACTGACTTAAGTAGTTTTCCCAGCTGTGAGCTGTTTCATTTTAAAGTGCTATGCAAAGACTTATATTATACATTAGAGATTTAAAAAATAGGTGTTAGTATGCTCTGCTGTACAGATATACACTAAGCAGTACTCAGATGGCATATGCACTGTAGCAAATGAAGCAAGCTTGGGGATTTAGTCATATTTACAATAGACGTTTGTTTACTTACTCTGTTCTCTTTCTAGTGTAGGGTGAAAAGGTTACGTATGTCTTCAGGTGATAATGGACAAATTATTTAATTAACAGGGGTGGCTTTGCTCCAAATCAGAAGGTCAGGAATCTTTGCCTAGCATGTGGGAAAGAGCGATACTCATAGTGATTAACACCCAGAGGAAATTTCTCAGAGTTTATTTTGGCTGCTCTGTAGTTGATAACTCCCTTGGCTAATGGAATGCCCGGCTCCACGTCAATCACCATTTGCAGAGCTTAACTCTGAATAGCATTTATTGGTCACATATGTTGGCCTGTCAACTCTTGTTTCAGAAATAGGATGCAAAATGGCAAATGGGTGAACTGTAGCATTTGGGGGGTTTGTTTCTATTTTGTTGTTGTTGAAAGACTCCTATTTAAAAATAAAAAAGGAAATACAGGAAAGCTCTTGGTAAAAGTCTGTTTATATGAAATAAGAGGCTCTCTGTGCCACACTACCACATTTTGCAGGCAGAAATTTGAGAGAGAGAGGTGAGGAGAATGGGAATAACTGAACAAATTCCCATGTCTGTTGCCACTTGTGCTCTAGGTTGACAGGTGGGCGCTATATGAGAAGGCTCTAATGATATTAAAGTTTGTATACAGATGAAGATGATTACTTAACATCATACCTTGGTTGTTGTTGAGGATAGAGACCGTTGGCTAGGGTGTTTTCACAGAGAGTTGGAGGAGGGGATGGTTTTTATGTCAGTAGTGTTAGCCAATGTGTGTTCCAGGGCAGCTATGACTTTTTGGTGTAGTGCTGCTAAGATTGCTGTAAGAACAACAAATTTTTTATTGGCTACTCCACACCAGGTATCCAAAACTGTTAACTGGAGAGCTAGATAATGGCATACCAGAGAGCCTTTGGAAAATTTTGTCATGCCTTGGTCTTATCTGGAAATGGAGATTATAATAATGAATTTGAAAGGTGTTTTGAAGTTTATTTACAGTTTTATTTACAAAAAGCAGTAGGAACTGGTGACACTGATTTAAGAAGGCACAGGAGACAGTTCCTTACTGTAGTTTTGAAATGTATACTGTGTCTTTGTGGTATATACTTCCCTTACAATGGTACTCTCTTCCTCAGCAATATACACTGTTTCTTCTCCACCCAACTCCCTGAAAGACCCCCCAAATCAACCCCCTGAAACTGTTTCATTTTCAGGTGACAGAACCCCAGAATAAGGCTAAGTTGTGCTCTGGGGTGTTACCTGGACTGAACAATTGTTTTGTTTAATTTGACTATATCAAAGCACTAAATACGCTATTCTACATACTACATATAAAGCAAAAATATTTCTATTTAATGGCAAAATTAATTGAAATAATAATTTTTCATTTACTCTTTAAAACATTTCATTCCAGGTGACATACACCTGAACTTCTCAATAGGGAGCTGTTCTATCAAAGTACATTTGATCTGTTCCAGTGATCTGTGAATGAAACTGAAATACTCATGTGGAATAAAACATTTGGTGAAAGATGTGGTGAAGAATTCCCATGAATCTTTAAAAATTATTTCAATGTGTAATTTTGTGTTAGAACAGATGATGTAAAGGATACATTATGAAACGTAAAACATGAAATATTTTAAATTTATTTTAAAATCATGTGTTTTCATCGTTGAAAAACAAGTCTCTAGTAGTTAGAAGCACTTAATCTGATCAGGTTTCCTGACCCCAGTAATAAAAAAATGGTCTTTTCTTATAATCACAGGATTACTTTTATTCTTCAGCTATTCTGGAAGAAAAAATGCCATGATATGGTGGATAATCATCTTTAGCCTAGGCTCTAATGATACGTCTGTGTTTATGTGATACGTAAGTCTGTGCTAGCTACCTCAAAATAAAGATTACAGGTACCTTGTTTCTTTATAGGCTTTTATAACAAGGTAACCATGTTTATTTTTTTTAATTCTTCCTTCCTTGCCATACCATTATCCAGACAGATGTGCACATATGTTTCTAAGAAGTAAAGAGAAAAAGTTTTAAAGGTTGCATGAGACATCAGCAGTGGACAATGCTCAGAAATCATTTGGTGATTGTTTGGAAGCAGAAACTGACGCAGAATTTGGTTGTGATACGTAGATAAGAGCAAGGGAATGATTCCAATCTCAAATATAGTTGCTTAAATATAATTCCAGCAATGATGTTCCACTAGCTAAGGAGGGTACAAGAAATATCCATTCTCCAAATCTTGATTATACAAGTAATGAAATGAGTCATAGTCTCTTATAAAATATTTAAGATGGTATAAAAGATCAAAAGCTATAAAAGCCTTTAGAATGACTCAGAATGAGGGAGATAAATTGATAGTGTCCTCACACTAGCAGGAAATTCTTTGGGGGGAAATTGCAAATGATACTAGGAAGTGGACTGTGGACTAAGAAGGGCTGCTCCACGAAATATACTCTGAATTCCCAAATCTGACATGGGGAGTTTCTGTCCAGACGCTAGATGAATTATTGATTCAATTTTAAGCATGTAAGATCTGCTGACCACATTTTCCAAATATTCACAGCATTTTGTTTCAGCAGATAAAATAATTCACAGATGCTTTTGCATGCCAAAATTTGGCTGTGGTTTAAAGCATCATGTTAAAGGTTTGGTATATGCTTGTATTTTTAATATTTTGCAGATTTATCTTTCTCTTTTAAATGCAAATGCCCTGAGACAGGAAGCCTGAACTGGGTCAGTTTGTGGCTCCATTACAATTTCACGTCTCCATATGTCCATGCTGCAACTAAGGAATTACATATTCATCTTGTTTGGCTGCTGACCCCCAGCTCTCCCAGGTTAACAACACACGCATAGGTATGAATTAGGCTCCTAGTTCTACTTCCATGTCAGCCACTATGCACGTCCTGTTCAGCTCAGGAGAAGGACACAGGTTAAATCAGTTTATGCTGGCAGTTCTCTTGTGCCTGTCTGTACTTCCCTCCAAGTTGCTCGGAGGTGGGGGAAGTCTTCCTGCAATTGGGTGGAAAGCATCATGAAGTGGCTCAGCTGCAGCTGGAGGAACCACTGGAAAAGCTCCAACAAAACTTTGTAACAGGCACAAGAACTTCAGTCTGAAAACTGGTGTAAAAAAATAAATAGAGTGAAAATTGTAAATATCCAAGTGAACACAGCTTTATCTACCTTACTAACTGGATTTTAGACATCTGGATCAAAATCTGTGGCTTATTATCAAGGAAAGAAGGAGATATATAAAAGAGGACCTGCAGAATAGGCCCTTTCCCAACAAAACCTTGCATAACTAATCTTTATGATCTGTACAATCTGTCTTCAAACTGCGACTTGACATACAGAGCTAAAGCCTCCTGGTGTTACTTAGCAAAGAAAAGTGGTGGGAAGGTTTTAAATAGATTGCGGTAAAATATATGTATTTTTTTAAACATAGGTTTGATCTAGGCAGAGCAATACAGAATAATGGAAATAATATTGAGCATTGCTGCTCTCAGGCTTAGTGAAGGAGTGCTGTGCTGGTGTTTCAGCAAGGTCTAATACAATATGAGAGAAGAGGCGGAGGAAAGGCATCTACAGTAGGTATGGGATTTTGAAGAAGACACTACAAAGTTGGTGCTAACCTCAAATCCAATAGTACATATAGTCTGCAGTGTTCTCCCCTCATCCTCATTTAAAAAAATTAAAATGGAAGTGTTTGGTTTTAAGACAGAAATATTATTTGTATATGTCTGTGCTGCCTACAATGGCATACCTTTTAAAACTGACTTCACCAAGAAATCCAAATGTGATATTCTGTAGGTTTAAATGAAACCCCCAAAATGAACATGGACCTGCTTGAGCAAGGTCAGAGAAGGGCCACAAAGATGATCAGAGGGATGGAGCACCTCTTCTATGGAGACAGGCTGATAGAGTTGGGCTTGTTCAGCCTGGAGAAAAGAAGGCTTAGGGGAGACCTTATAATAGTCTTCCAGTACCTAAATGGGGCCTGTAAGAAAGCTGGAGAGGGAGATTTGACAAGGGCATGTAGTTTCAGGACAAGGAGTAATGGCTTTAAACTGACAGAGGGGAAATTCAGATTAGACATTAGGAAGAAGTTCTTTACTGTGAGGGTTGTGAGACACTGGAACAGGTTGCCCAGAAAAGTTTTAGATTCTCCGTCCATGAAAGTTTTCAAAGCCAGATTGGTCGGAGCTTTGGGCAGCCTTGTGTTAGTGGAAGGTGTCCCTGCCTGTGGCAGTGAGGTTGGAACTAGATGATCTTTAAGGTCCCTTCCAACCCAAAGCATTCTATGATCTCTTTTCAGCGTCTTCCACTCCCACCCATTTCCATTCCCATCACATCACCTTTTCCTGTATGCTCTGTTTCTGAAACTACATGTTCCCCACTTCCGAAACTTGCCTGCGCCTAACGGTCACTCAGATTTTCCTCAAGATGATGAGCTTTTGGCATACTCAGTGCCTATGTCTACATTAGCAAGTCATGCTGGAGCAGTCAACGGCAGATCTATAGTGTGTAGTGATTGATGTGGAGAGCCCCATGCCCAGACTTACGTGCATTTTACTCCCATACTGTACTCCCAGTCATGGCTTGAGGACTGGATCTTCATTAGCCGCTGAAGATCATTATTAAGTGTTCATTCAGAGATTATCACCTAGTTTATTTCATCTGAGAGGATGAAACTTCACATGCTTCAGCATCAGTCAGAGATATGAACCGAAGCTAGATTAGTGGAGAGGATTTGGAGATTGCTTAAAAATGTTCTCATGACCTGAACTACAGCAGTAATGGGAAGACATACTGCAAGCACATGAGCTTCTGCTTTTCAAAGGCACAGATATCCTTGAATTAGCATTTGAACTGCTCATTTCTCTGATACTGCTTTCCAAACCAGGCTCATCCTGAGTAATGGTGTTAACAGTGCAGATACAGCTAATGAGCAAGCCACACTCATAAACCCTCATAGGGCACAATGCTGTGACTATCCCTCAAGTGAGGCAGTTAAGTTACACATGAGTGAACTTAGGTATTCAGAGCACAGTAAAAATGAAGGGCAGACTTAGAAGGAGGAAGATGTTTTTGGGTCAGGCTGAGAGAAAGGAGTACTAATACTGAACAGTGTTATAGTGCTAATCCTTTTAACTTCCCCTCTGGCCTTTGTTGCCAGATCCCCATTGGGGCCTGATTATTCAGGCTTTGCTCCTGTCTTCCCAGTCATCTGTTTTGAGCAGAGCCGCCTCTTTCCATAGTTAAAAGGGAGCCAAACTGCAAAAGGCAGCTAGTGTTTCTTCAAGGTGGCAGACAGCTTTTTACTGTTAAAACATTGTAATTCTACCAAAGGTACAGAATATCTGCTGACCAAGCATGTGAATACATTTAGGAAGCTATACCACTCAGAAGTATGGGAGTATTGTATCTGTGTTGCATTATTTCTTATCTTTGCTAACCATGGAAGGACCTTTTCTATAGAAAAGCTCAGGAGTACATAAAGGCACCGTTGTTTCTTAGAGTTAGTGAAGCTATGAAACGTATGAACTTTACCCCTTGCCTCTACAAAAGGTCTGCCAATTCTATGAATTTTAAATCCATGGGAAATTTTTGCTGCCCTCGGCTGTTGAGTTTCAGCAGCTAAAACTCTTTCTGAAGTTATGCTTGAATGCTGTTTTCTTTATAGCCTCCAAAAGAACACCTTATGCTTTTCTGCATTCATAACCCTGAGAAAAAGATGAACAAGTGTTCTCTGTTCAGACAACCATCATACATTATTTGGCCTGTTTGGTTGTTTGAATGTAGTGATTTAGTGCCAATAAATTCAAGAAATACTAAAATGTGTTTAGCAGTTTGGTGTTTTAAAATAGGGGAATAAAAATGTTATTATCCATGAAGGAGCGGCACACACAAACTGAGGCTAGGACACGAGAAAACTGGAACTCTTTCCTGTGTAATGAGCCATGCATGGCAAAGAATGTGAGGAATGGCTGGCAGCAAAGAGCTATCTACAGTGATATAGTCATTTTATGTTCCATTAAGGCCTTGTTATTTTAGTATCTAAACAAAATTATTCTGCAGGAAAATATGGAGCTTATTGCACAGCTCTGGTAAGGAAGAAAATCAGACTTCAAAGTGTTGGGCTATCATTTAGAAGAATTACATCCATCCGATTCTAATTTTTAGCTGGGTATATTGGAGATGAAAGGGAGGTAACTGATTCAAGAAGGCAATGGTGGCATACTGAGCATTGGAAATGTCAAGGCTCATGGGCAGATGCAACCAGCACTTTTTTGTCTTATGACTAAAACTTCATTTTTGCTTACTCAAGATGATGGGCAGAGAGAACAGCCTGTATTTTCAAAAGTCACTAGTTATATATTAAAGGTATCTGTTTTTCAAAAGAGTACTAAGCCCTTACTCCTCTGAAACACTGAACACAAAGTGGACATATAAAAAATACATATTGTTGTATGCCTTTTTGAAAATGTAATAAAGCAGTAAGAAAGGGGGAAAAAATAAAATCTACCTTCAGTTCCCCATCTGTATTATAAATCAATATCATAACCAAACCATTCTAAGATATGTCCAGGCTACTGCATCAGAAAACCAAAGATCCCAATTTGAGAGCTCAGATAGGTCTCTGCATCTGTACTTTCTTATATGGAAGACTGTAGCTTCTGTCAGACAGCTTATCCACCACTTCCCTATTGTGAATCTTTACTTTTAGTTTAACTGTTAGGCATGCTCCTAACTTATACATGAGGTAGAAACTGCCAGTAAGCCTTGTGTCCAGATTGATAGTGTGGACAAACAGCACATTGGCAAAATGTGTAGTTTGCTCATTGCCTCCTTCCAGGTTTATTTTGCTGACACAGCAACATTTTTCCTTAGCAGAAAGAACAGTGACTTGGACATCATGGTCACTGTCTGTCCAGTTGGCCCAGACAGTCCTACACTGCTATAGATTTGAGAGGCTTAGTGTGAATTTGATATCTGAACATTTAGTTTTCAACCTGGTGAAGATGTAGGTGTAATGACTTCCACCCTCAGTGAAGCTATCACTCACTCATGTCACGCACTGCACGGCTTGTGCAGGCTCCACTTTGATGTAGAAAAAGAGCTGAGCTCTTGTGGCAGTGCAGAAACCCAAACACATAAAAGTCCAGGAAGCACATATAGGGGTTTCTCCTTTTATTTTATATCAAAAGGAATAAAATAACAGCTTTTAAGTAATTTTTTCTAAATTCTGTTTCTGAGTTGCATGCAAATGAGGGTAGTAATGATGAGGCTCTTGCTTGCCTATGATGTTTGCATTGTTGAGGACTGTGATGGGAAGAGCTGACTATCACATCCATTCTCCCTGACAGCACTCTGCTTACCAATTCACAAACCAGTTGTCCTGGAAAAGTCAGCGTGTTCCAGGTGCTGCATGTCATCACACAATTCCTTTCTGCCCCACAAGCACCTTAGAAAGGTAGATGGGGTGCTGAAGGGAATCTTAATAATATTGACCATAAAAAGACAACCGTTCTCCTTACATCTAAACTCTATCTTTTCAGTATTTCATTTTCCAATATAAACAAATATCTGATTCTGAAATATATAAGTTGAAAACAAGACTGTGGTTATGATTCTTTAAAGATATGAAGTAACAGAATAAACAATATATATGAGAATGCCTTAAATGATTGTATTTTTAAAATGGTTAGTCTTCAGAACAAACATTACTCAACGTACTAGAGATCTTTTCCAAACAAACAATTCATCGTGAGAACTGTTATACTTCATCTGGTACAATAGAGTGATATTTATCTTCAGACTAGACAGAACAAATCTTCTTTTTAAGCCCCTGTGGCCCTTTGAGTACTGGTCTGTCCTCAAAGTAAAGAAAGACATTTGTCAGAGAATCTCAAGTGGATGGTGAAGTATTATGCTTTGAATGGTTTATATTCCCCTCTCTCTCCTCCATTATTTTAAACTCTGTTTTGCTTTGCATCTGAAATGATGGTAGGATATCTATGTTCTGGACGCAATATAAAGGTATGTGACATAAGGGTTTTTGTTTGACTATTTTGGGGAAGGGATGTTACACAAATGCTGCTAAAATAATTAACATCACTTACTAATTGGGGGCTCAGTCTTCATATGTCTGTTTTTCACTCTTCAGACCATTAGTGGTACACATACGAATAACTCCATTCATAATATTATTGGATGGTTTTCTCTGTTACTTGGGTATAAAATCTGAATAGCACAATTTATTTTATTGACTTCTGGAAATGAAAATCATTCTAGGAATTGTGGTCAGTCACTTGATTTTTAAATGTTTCCCCATATAGTTGAGTCATTTCTAGATTTCTCATGCAGCAAGTCTTTTGCTTTTGTTGTTGCCTTTTCCATGTGTGCACATAAGATATTGAGGTTTCGACACAAATGAAAGAGGTAATGTCTAGCGAAAGGCTGATAATAACTCGTAGTTGTGAGACCCCACCTGTAGTACTGTGTGCAGCTTTGGGACCCCCAACAGAAGAGGGACGCGGAGGTGCTCAAGCAAATCCATAGAAGGGCCATGAAGATAGTCAGAGGGTCACAGCACCTCTCCCATGGTGAGAGGGTTTGGATTGTTCAGCCTGGAGAAGAGAAGGCTCAGGGGAGAGCTTATAACAGTTTTCTAATACCGAAAGAGGGCCTACAAGAAAGCTGGAGAGGGACTTTTTACAAGGTTATGTAGTGACAGGACAAGGGGGAATGGCTTTAAATGGAAAGAGGGTAGATATAGATTGGCTATTAAGAAGAAATTCTTTACTGTGAGGGTGGTGAGACACTGAACAGGTTGCCTGGAGAAATTTTAGATGCCCATCCATGGAAATTTTCAAAACCAGGTCAGATGGGGCTTTGAGCAGCCTGGTACTAGTGAAAGGTGTCCCTGCCCATGACATGGGGTTTGGAACTAGATGATCTTTTAGGTCTTTTCCAATCCAAACCATTTTGTATTTCTATGATTTTAATAATATATGCTTTTTATTTGAGTAGTAGCATTTCATATTTCGGAAAAAATTTACAATAAAATAGGAAAGGGAGCCGAGCTTTTCTGCTAAAGGCACTCTATGCTGTGTGTGTAATAAAATCCCAGCATGAATACACAGCAAAATGAAGTATTAACTTTCTTTTCTTTTTAAAAGTTCAAAATGTTTTGCTCCTGTGGGATTTAATATAAGTGATGCTGAATGTTTAGTCTACAGTCTTCTATTCACCTTTGAATAGCCTAGGTTGTAATCTGATTTAGGTGACAATTAAAAGAGCTCAGTGGTCTCAGTTTAGTTCCTTGTTTATGAAACCATCATCACATGCTTAACACAGTGATGAGCATGGCAATAAGGAACCAATTCTGAGGCACACTGGCACAATTGCAGTAAAACAGGAAAGGAGTATAAACTTGCCTTAAAAAAAAAAGTCCAACAAATTCATTTCTTCCAAACAGCACAAACATTTACTGAATTTCTGCAAAATTGAATGCTCCCTACTGGATAGGATGCTTTTATTCTCACAGGTGATAAACTATTCTGCATTACAAATAGCAAAGATTTTGGTACTGCTGGAAAAGGAATCCTCAGTAGGATGAACTGCATTATGGTACAAGTGATTTGCATTGGCTTATTCAAGATACTGATATAGCACAATCTGGCCAGGTGTTATGTAGTTGGGTGGGCATTAAGTCAGAAACTATGCTAGACTAAGAAAATGCTAACTATGATCAACATCTTCAATCGTCTGTTTACATTTGGCACATCCTGAAGTTGTAGTAGATGTGACAGGGTAGTGTAAAACTCTGCAATAACTAATTAAAATAAGTTGATATTGGAATAAATGAAAATGTGGCATTAAGAGGTAAAGGCAACAAAAAAAGAATATCTTTATAAAAAGGATCTCTCATCCTGCATCATTAAATTCTGAAAAGAAAAACCCTATTGTAGCTTTTGAAAAACACTATGCCTGTTAATTCCATTTCTGTGACCACGAGTGGATGAAAAGCTCTGCATCACAACCATCAGTAAAGTTTTTTACAAAATACAGACTAGACATAGCAGAAGAAAGAGGTTTAGAGTTTAACACTTCAGGGGGCTAATGTGTGTTAAGGCTACTTCCCAAATGGACCATAGCTTAATCCCTGTGCTGCCATCAAGATAGTGATTAAAAATCACCCATCCAGGGAATTGCTTCTGGATGCTGATGTGCTAGGTTGTGGGGATGGAGTTAAGAGTGTGGAGAAGGGGAGGGTTTATGTATGTATGTATGACATATGTGTGTATGGCAGAAAGAAAAAGGGGAAGAGAGGGAGAAACTTTGCTGGCCCCAAAAGGAAGAAGAGAGAGAACAAAGCTTCCTTCAGTAAACTCAAACAGGCACATAATCATAATTTCTGAGTTCTTCACATGATAGTAGCTACCCTACTATCACTACTCTAAAGAGAAAACAAGATTGTGGCATCCAAAGTCATCCCTGGGGGGAAAAAAAGGGAGGGAAAAAACACAGCTTGTAAATGAAGCAGGGTTTACCCTGGAACAATAACCTTAGCCTGGTGAACCACTTGGTGGACTTTTTAATCTGTCTTCTCAGATGCAGAGTGTCTGCTCTTTTCTAAGTAGGTTGTGTTAAAGGAGTTTAGCATTAGTGATAGAATAAACTCTTTTTTTGTGTATATGGAGGAAAAAATTCCTTTCCCCAGCTCCCCTGCTGGTAATTCTGATATGTCAGTAATATTTCTATATTGCTTACTTGTTTATTTTGTAGATTTCTTTTTTGTACCCAGTTACTACAAAGTGACTTTAAAAAAATCAATGTGGAGAAAACACGTTTTCTGGTTGACTAAAACAAATGAAGTTTTACTGAGGATAGCATTAGGTCTTCTTTCAGCCTTAAACTTTTAAGTGGTGGCTGTGCCATTGCTTTTTGAATTCACACATGGCTGCTAAAATATTTAATCTGTAAGAGTTTCTTGTGCATGCCAACCATGCTAATAGGAGGAAAAATTGTTGGTTTCTAATCTTTTCCAGGGAATCTTCCATTAAGTAGGTGGTATGCTCAGTTTCTTGAACAAAAAAGGTAATGTCAGTCTGACCTCAGTGATGGGGGAGGTTATGGAGCAGATCATCTTGAGTGCCATCATGTGGCATGTACAGGACAACCATGGCTGTCAGGCCTGGTCAGCATGGGTTTATGAAAGGCAGGTCCTGCTTGACTAACCTGATCTCCTTCTATGACAAGGTGACTGGCTTGTGGGTGAAAGAAATGCTGTGGGACTCCATGGCAGATGATGATTTTGCCACTATTGTGGGTGTGGATGTCTGTGCTGATGAGGAGCTTGGGAGAAAGAAAACACAGTGCAGGAGCTTAACACATCAGTCTCACAGGATATAACAACTATATTTACTCTAACTTCCAGTAGCAGCAAAAATGTCCTTTCTGGCATACTGCAGTTACTCTTTTCTCCAACACCTCAGGTAATACAATACCTCTTCATCATTACTTGTAGCTGGAAGAGAGCTGATGAGTGTTTGTGTTCTGCTAGGGGATTTTCTCAGCTGAGGCAAATGCAAGCAGAAGACAGTATTAGGTTGATCCAGCAGAAAACAAAGTAGTGAGAAAGTGTGACATGTACATCCTTGCATCCACCTATAAGTCTGTGGTTGTTAAGGCTGATATAGTAAGTCTCCTTCCTGTCAGGGGAAATTATCTGCCAGCCAGGTTAGTTTCCCAGAAAAGAAGTTCCTGTAGGCTGACTGCTGTTTAAATGAGTGCACTGTGGCTGTCATTCAACCTTTTGAACAGATTCTTTGTTATGAAAAAAAAATGAATTATTCTTTGTTACACAGATTTGTAGAAATTAGTGCAGAATAATCCAGAGGTGGGTTGTTTTGCCTGTCTTATCTTTCTTTTTCTTTGCTGTTGGGTGTTGCTGAACCTGTTTGGTAGCTTTGTGAAATGGACATGAACTACCACGTGGAGCAGCTACCTGGAACAGCCACTGCTATGTTTGACTAGTTCACAAAGACACATTTATTCTAGTCAGCATTAATTAGATGGAGAAGGTGGGAAAGAAAAAGAGAAGAAGAGAAGTTATTGCATTCCTGAGCTGATAATACATACAGGACTGACAACTGGAAAGGAAAATCGCAGAGCATAGCAGCCATCTCTACTGGCAGCTGAAAACTGAGTTGTCAACAAAAGTGGCTAAAGAATAATCCAACTTAGTCCTTTGCAGCACAGTTACTTTGTTTTTTTGAGGGACTTCTGCTTTTATTTGATCTAAAGAGAACTAGGTAGAATAAATTAGAGATAGCTGTAGCAAGTAAATGTTATCTGGAATGGAAAACTGAATTTACAATTAATATTAAAATGCCATGCAGCTTCACGATGTGTAAAGCACTACTAGGCGTCACGTCCACTTTTGTGTGAAATTACTGCTCATCAGTTCCAAAGCTTAAAAGCAATTGTTCATCTCATTGCCATGGGATTTTATGAAGGCCAAAGTATAAAAGGGCTCTCAAATGATGGGAGATGGGCACACAGGTGGCATTCCAGCTGCTTGTTGCAAGCAGTAGAGGGTATTCCTGGGAGACGTTCAATCAGCAACTGGTTTGTTCCTCAGTTTTCTCTGAACTCGCATATCTGCTGTGGCACATAGCCTTTCCATGGAAATGGTGAAGAGGAGCATTTGATTAATCTCACATGGCTGTTTCCTATGAAAAAATGTCTGTATTAAAAAATCCGAGGTTCAAGTAGTTTAAAATTAATAGCTGCAATATGTATTATTCTCAGCTAGTCTACTCTGTGGCATGTTAATATCAGTCTTGTATGATCTTTAGCTTTTGAAACACATAATTGACTGTGTGATGACTTCTTCATCGACAGGCACTTAAGTTTAACACCTTGAACAGTTAGAGGAATTTGTGATTCCGTTCAGGATGGAAAATTTCATGCTTGAGACCTGAAAGTTTCATAACAGTTCCTCCTTAAATATATTGTTATTGATTAAATAACTAGCTGGTTTTTTGCTTGAGTCACTACTGAAGACTTTGCTCTTAGGTTTACCTGCTGGACTTTATTGATATTTAAGCTTTTTCTTTTTCTCTTACATGAGAACAAATGTATTGGTTTTGATCTATGAAGCATGCTTTTAGTTGTAATTTATGGTGTCATTCATGATAGGTTACAGTAGCAGAAGATTCTTTTTAAGAAAAGTGGAAAGTAAGCTATGTTTTGTCTCTTGCCATTACTTTTGGGGAAAACCTCTTTTACATATATTACAGTCGTAGTGACACTGAGAACTGCAGGAGCTCTGGAGAGCCTACAACTTTACTGACAGATTCTTCTTTCAGCTTGATTGGAGAGAATGCTTTCATAAGTCCTTAGCCTGTAATGAGTAATGGTTTTTCTGTCTAGATACAGGTGCACTACCCTGATGAAGACACTGACAAGAGAATAAAGAGTATGACATAAGAGGAAAGATGCCAAATAATTAGAGATTTAATAATAATTGGAAAAAAATGGCTGTTCTGTTATCCAAGATTGTCGTCCGTTTAATTTCTTGCCATTCATGAGTACTTAAAGGGGGAGCGTGCCTGGTGGGATTAAATAAAACTGTATGTTTAACAGGTGCTCCTAGCTATAATGGTCTCATTAAAACTTGAACTTTGTAAAAAAAGCCCCTTGCAATTCATATTAGCTTGTGAATTCTCTCTTTTTTTTGTTTTTGAATGGAGGAAAAATTGGATGAACAGGTCAGTAGTGCAGACAAAAAATATGTAATGCATTACAGTAATTTATATTTCTTTAGAGAATCAGAACAACATCAACACAGAAATCAAGCATAATCAGCAAGGCCAGTCTTTGTGGAGATGTTTTCTTTAGCAGGCTCTGGAGGTCTGTGTTTAAATTCATCCTATGTGAGGTTACACAAACCAGCCTTTGAACTAACTGAAATCTAGACTAAGTATCTAAACTTACATTTTAAGCAATCTGCTTTCCGTTGAGAACACTGAGTATTCATAATCCTTTTCTTTTACACATTTGTGTTTGTAAATAGTTACATCTCCTCACATAATAAACTCTTAGGAAAGTAAAGTAAGGGTGTATATGTTTCCATACACATGGAGGGTCTTGACCCTCCAGCCTTTTGGAAATGTAAAATGCACGTAAGTCACTAGACAGGCCCTGTGTTATTAAGTAAGGATTTGTGTTCCCCGACACTTTGCTTTGTTTTGCATGAGTTAATGTTCTTTACTGAAAGGCACAGCTTTCTCTTCCTAATACATTTCAAGTATTTTTTCAGTTTGCTAATGGTTCTTATTTATTTTAAAATATACTGGTGCAGTGAAGGTAGGAATATCCCTAGAAGACAATAGATACACCTTCCGGACTAAAGATCATTTCATTAGCATACACTTGCTTTGGCTCTAATCCTCTAAGTATTTGTCTATATACTTGGCTTTATTTAGTATTCTCAGGAAATTCATGTCTCCAACACTGTGTCTTAGTGTTTGCAGATTGCCAATACTGTTTGTAGTAAGAAGACACACCCTTTATAAGAAAGCTGTTGTTGCAAGAAAGCTTTAGTTGGAAACAGAACTGAAGTTTCAGCTGCAGTTCACATGTGTACATGTAAATTAGGAAGACAGAAATTTATCACATAATTGTGTGAGTAATTGTGCTGGCTTTGGCTGGGATGGAGTTAATTTTATCAATATGCAAAAGTATATTCCAGTATGCAGTCCTAAGTTTGTAATTACAGTAATAGTTTGGTAATGGAGCAAGATACGTACTTTCCAATTATTGTGTAGTTACTGGGGAATACATCAATTTCTGTAAGTCAAAGCATATCCTGTAGGAAGTATGTATGGCAAAGAGAAATATAGTTGGACTTGCCTATGAACATACAGTGTCTGAGTCTCTAAAGAGAACATACTATGTCTAAATTCCAAGTAATAGCTATCATTCTTGCTCACTTTTCTGCAATTTTTCAGGAATTTTGAGTTAAATGTAATATTCTAAAAAGAAACCTTGACCTATTTCTGTATTCTTCATGGTTCAAAACTTGCATAACTTTCAGTGAAGATGTTGGCTTAAAAGCAAGTAATAAAGACAGTTTGGTACTTATTAAGACACTTGGACATGGAAATACTAATAGTGCTTTATTGAGCATTGAGCCTGCATTTGCAGAGCAAATTGGGAAACTCAGCTTTCAATTTTTAACACTGAAGCATAACTGTTGCCTTCAGCAAAACTGGAAGCTAGGTATGAGGCTAAAATACACTTAATTCATGGAGATGTAGATTCATAATACTGCTCATAATAATAATCTTCTTGTGAGTTACGGGTTATGTTTCAAAGTTAAGAATATAAATTTAAAGTAGTTTTTTAATACAGTTCCTCATGGCTACTGTATGGAAACATGAACAGGTTCAGGCAGTGTTTTTCAAGTTTGTTAATATGGTATTCATATCCCAGTTTTCTGAATCGGATCACATAGAGGTAAAGCATAATTGGACATCCTCTTTATAAAGTACCTCCACTGAAGAGATTAATCTGCCTGTTTTGCTAAAAAAACCCCAAAATGTTGGTGTTTCTTTTTTTCTTTTAAATATAAAAAACCTGGTGGATTTAGGTATAGCCAGCAGCCTCAAAATTAAGACTGATTTATAAACCTCCCAAAGTTTTGAGGCTTCCTAGATTTGAGAACTCATTGTTCTTTGTATCATGTAGGATTAATTGCTTTTCCAAATACTGTAGCAGAAAATGTGGCTTCACAGGATGTCTTTGGAAACTCCAGGCTTCATGTTTAGTAAGTTGCAGATCAAGTTTGTTTTGGCATCATACTGCTAAAAAGCAGTATACAACAAAGCAAAAGAAAAAAAGATTATCTTTTCAGTACAAAACCTTTTCTGTGTGATGAGTTGAATCCTTTGGACTATGCTGCAGAAGATGTAAAAAGGAACAAGCTCCTGTGGATTTGGCTGGGGTACTTTTTGTTTTTCCTCCTCCCCTGTTCTTAACCTTGTATTTGCGCACTGATATGTTTTACTTCAAATTTTAATAAGTTGGTCCTACTGACGTTTTCATACTCCTTCCCTGATCATTCCCTCAGTCTCCTTTACAGATTAGAATTCAGTGCTGTATTGTTAATCTAACAATCGGAAACAGGGAAATTAATCTTTTCTTTCTCTATCCAAAACCCCAAAATGCAGCCCTGAGCAAATGACTTGATCCCAGGGAACTGTTAAAAGCCAGTCCTGTGTAGCAGTGAAATGGGATGGGAGTAGCTTTTTTTTTTTTCCCCTCTCCCTGCCTCACCTACTCCCGAGATTACAAAGAGCTGTTGTACATTGTGAGGAAAGGGATTTTTGTGGGTTTTTTGTTTGGTTTTTTTTTTTTTTTTAGGGTTAGAAAGATTCTATTTTGTCTGAATAAGGGAAATCTGATATCTGATGCTGCAATTCATAATCTATTCATCTACTGTGAATTAGGTACTATGCATTGCTTCTCCAGCAAGGCATAAAACGTTTCAGGATCACATGCTGCTGTTGAAATTACAGTTTGCCCTTCTCCAGAGAGCATTAATGGTGGGTGATTTATAGCATGGCTTATTGGGCCAAATTCAAATTACATTTAAATACCATTGTAAAATGCAAATGAAGCATTAGAAGGGAAAACGGCATACCTGCATACAGTCACCCATCGCTGTATTAAAACTACCATCAGTGGGACAACAGAGGGGGTTTATGGCTCAGAGAGCAATTAGTATTAAACAACCTTTTGAAGGAGAATTCGTACTCTGCATTCACGTGATACAGTCTTGTATTAAGAAGCTGCTCATTGTATCATGTGAGATGCCTTTGCTGACATGACATTTCCTAATTTCCCAAAAAGCAGGATGGCCTTTTTCTTCCTTCTATGCCCTTGATGTATAAAGAAAATCACTATAGGCCTAGCAGCAGTACCTATCAATCTAAAAACATATGTCCCCTATCCATCAAAATGAGATAACAATAGAATTCCACAGGTAATGAGCTTTAAAACAAAGACTCTATTTCTGTTCTGCACGTGGAGTGGGTAGCATAGAGAAGTCTCTCATGGGCAGATGGCAAAGCAGTAAAAACATTATTTTGGAAACTGCATATTAAGATTTCCAAACCATCAAGTAAAAATCTCACTTTTTAGCTTTCTTAAAAGCCCACCTGGACCCATTTTCAAGTCCGACCATTTTTACTAAGACATTTATGCATGGCTTATAAGTGAGACAACTGAACCCAACAAAAAGCTGTACTGGATGCTTGTGTGCTTGTGGGTCAGCGAATTCTAGTAGTGACGCTGGACTTCAGTTTTGTGCCTATCTAAGTTGCTTCTCTCAGACTGTCCAGTAAGTATCTTTTTCTAGGATTTTGAATGTTTTTTGAAATGAGGATTTTGTGTAACTTAACTTGGCACCTACTTGTTTCTATCTTCTTGTTGATCAAGCTCCTAAGGTGCTGCTTCTTGATTGCAAGGACCATTGCAACTGGAATAATACTGTGTTACTATAGAGCACAGCTGTAAAATGTGCAGAATATGAAGCATGCTCTTTGCCACTTCCTTAAACAACAGGATTGTACTGGCCAAACTCTTCCCATACAGAGCTGACTCTGGTTTCTGCAGAAACCGAAGGCAGCACAGAAAACAGATGCATTCTGGAGATTCTGTCATCAGAAATACATAATTTAGAACTCACACATGATGAAATAACAATTTTACAGCAGTTCAATAGATGGATACTCATTAAGTATCTGAGCTTTAAGTTGTGTTAAATTTACATACATTAACTTACCTTTTTAGTAACATGTTAGCTCAGCTTTATATTTCATTTCTTGACAACCTGATTTGGCTAGGGACATTGTTAGTTGAAATCTAGTGAATCTTTTGGACATAGTTTAAGAGATTACTGCCACCAGCTATCTGCTTCTTTCCCCTTCTGTAACTTAGCACAACCATATGCAGCTTAAGCAATAATTTTTCAGTTTGCACCTTGCAAGGAAATTTATGAGCCCTGGTCCCTTACATAATCTACTGATTCTGTAGCTAAGGTGATAACTTTCAGCAGAAAGGTACCACTGGTGGCTGACACATCTTGTGTTTCCTTAGTAAGATTCACCAAAGCTCTTAGTGGGTACTGTAAATATGCAAACGCACAGCTGTGCTAACTGAGCTCTGAAGATGGTATAATGCTATATGACTTGGCTAGTGGGGCTTTCATGAATTTAAATAGGTAGCCCAGAGGAAAAAGGCTAGAAGTCATGTATTTTATACTTCACACAAGAGTTCAGAAAGTAGAAGAAGGGAGATTAGTATTGTAGAAGATGTAGATATTTCAGATGCATTTTTTACCATAAGCTAAGGTTCTTGAACGATAACTAGCTAGCATAGCCAGTGGCACAAGCAGTTTTTGAGGCTATGGGCTTGAACCCATAATTATTTACTTGCATATATTTACACAATCATGCGTGTGCAGTGAAAAGCGCACTGAAGCCTTTGCCAACATACCATCATTTAGACGATGTAGACATAAGTTTTGACAGATTCTTCCAGTGCTGTCTATTAAAATGTTACCCTCAAACTGAAGAAGCACACATGCAGAAATAAAGGCAGATGAATCAATAGAATTTAAATTATTGGAATTGTTTTCCAACACTTTCATGATTGATTGAGGAGAGAACTTAGAGATAAAAACCCTTTACATTTTTGAAACTGTGTTTCAGACAGTGGCTGGTTGTGAGCAAAGGGCATGAAGAGCTCAGGCTATCTATCATGCAGACAAAGAGAGCAGCAGGGCAGCACCTGCTAATACTAATGGTCTTTGGACTTTTTGATCCCAAATGCATGTGGATGATTGTGAACCAGCATGGCTGGAAGAACAGTCCAAAGAAACTGCATGGTGCTGTTTAGTGAAAGATCAGTGTCAGGATATGAGCTGAGGAATCCAAAATCCTTCCGGCTAGGGCTTGTGCTGTCGCCCCTGCTGGGCTGCTTATAACTTGACTATAGATTATCCATTTGACTATAGATTATCCATTTGACTATAGATCATCCATGGACATTTTATATCATGGAAAAGAGTCCCAGTAATCGTAATCCCTCTGCACATGTGTCTTGTTTTCTGCATGCTCATTTTGCCTGTTACAAGCTGTCATTGCACATACATGCAACTGACATTGCCAGCAGAAACCTGTAAAACCTTATGAAGAGTGTGCATTTGTGAGGACTCTGATCCATTGTTTCAAGGGAATGAAATGAATAGGAAATTAAATAATCACAACAGCTGTTTATTGTTTCAATGAGAACAATGTGCAGGCTCCTCCATGGAAGAAAGACCAAAGACTATGGATTTGCAATCTTATGTTTAAATGTCTGAGGTACATTTTGTTTCACGTTGTTGTGTTACCGTTGTATGAAAGGGAGCATTGCAACATGAAAAACAAAGAACACAAGGAAACAATTCTTTCCTGCTGTTTCCACTTTGCATGAATTTTTAACACCTTTGTTGGAGACCAAATGTCTGGTGTGACTTTAGTCAAGGTTCTTCCTGGGCACTTTGCTAAAGCATTTGTAGTTTTCTGTTGCAGTTTACTGCTTAAACTAAAGTTAGGCTAAAAAATGAAATAAAATAAGCAGCTGCTATCATCTTGTGTTTCACCGCCTGAATATCAGAAAGTGAGGTTTCCGTAGTGCTTAGAGGAAGAAAAGTCCTTCACTCAGGCACTGTGGTCTTCCAGACTCTCTCCACTTCTGGCAAACTCCTGCTGGTCATTGTACTGTTAAGTTTTTGAGTAATATTTGAAGAAAACAGTAAAAAAAAAAAAAGTGAAATGGTGTTTTACCATGAGTCTGTCTTGCAGATTTCTGCTGCTCTGGATAACAGCAATTTTGGAAATGTTCATTTTGTGTGACAGGTTTGGCCAGTCCAGGTCAGCTTCTTCCTAATTGCTCTTAAGGCTGAGATTTTCCTCACCCGGGCTGCAGGATAGCACCATCCCACTGCAGCCATTGGGCAGAGTGCTGGGATGCTCTGCAAGAGATCTGTTTCTTCCTGCCTTCCTTGCCCACCAAGGCTGGCCCTTGGGAAGGAGAGGAGGTATTTTGCTGGGGGAGAAATATGAAGGGCTGGCTTTGGGAGCACGGATCCTGTCGGAGGCGGTTAGGTGGAGCAGGTTTTCCTGCAATTGTAGGGGAGATTTTCCTGTTGTGTTTCAGCCACAACTGTCTCAGAGTTGCAGACGCAGCCAGTGCTGCCACAGGATTACTGGGACGGTGGTAGCTGCTACTGCCTGTCCCAGCTGGGCTGCCGGCATTTTCCAAGAGGGTCCCTGTCTCTGCAGCAATGTTTCATCCGGAAGATGTAGGGCAGGATCCAGTGGTGGGTATGCAGCTGGGTGACTGCTTGGAAGCTAGAGCCAATGCATATGTGTAGGCTTGCCATTGCAAGTAATTTAGGAAATATTTTATTGCATTTAGCAGTTGTGAGGGAGGAGCTGAGGTTTGCTTGGTTGCTGGGATGAATTATCTTTTTGGTACTGAAAGCTCAGGGGAAAAAAAAGGAACTTTTCTAGCAAAGAGTATTTTTTTGTCTTGTGTTTTGAAACAAGGGCTTATTGTTGTCTTTCTATTTGTCATAAAACTAATAAAAGAGATAAGGGGGGTACAAGCATCTGCATACTGTTAACATCTGGAAGCTGATAATTCTGTTTTACAGATAACAGATGAAGGCTGAGATATGTGTTTAGATGAGAAAAATGAAAAAAATATGATCATTCTCAAAAGCCTGCTCCACTCCTTATGCAAAGGCTTTTAAATCCCACTTATTTACTTATAACTGATGAAGTTACATAACCTAAAATGGTGACACATTTAAGCATGATGGCTAAGAGATGATGTTTTTTCAAAGGATGTGATTTTTGGCATCAGTATGCTCAGAGGGGTGGTTTGGTCACTACAGTTATTTCATATTCACGTTCTGTATCCACAAAAGCTCACAAGACACCATACATTTAGGAGGATCACAAGCATGCGTACTCTGCAGGTACAGAATTTCTAATGTGGTTTTCCCAGTACAATATTTTGAGAGAAGCAATTGTCTGAGAACAAGATAAGCTGACCTCTATTCAAGTTTTAAAGTAGATATTTAGCAAGCTCCTGGAAAAAAAAGCTCGAGGCTGGCGGTTGAGCAGATGCATGCCAGTAATTCTTCCATGAGTGCAACACTAGTTATTACAGTAACATTGACCTGCTTGCCAGCTGGCAGGAAATGTACAATTTATTCTAGTTTTTTTGAGATAAACTGTGAGACTTTACATGTTGATGAGGAACATCTCAAAGGGATGTAATTAAGCTATTGTTTTCTCTTTCCATGCTATCTTAAAAGCTACTAAGCTATTTTTTGTGAGTAACATTGAGGACCTTTTGCTTGAGAGGCCTGTTTGGGTATTGAAACATCTATTCAGAAGCAATTGCTCATTTTAGTTGTCTTTTCCTACTCCCTTATGGGATGTTCTGAAGACTATCTACAGGTCAATTAATTTAAGGATGTCAAGTAAACTAGCAAATAGTCCAACCAAACTAGTAAGTAGCCCAATTACCTATAGCCAATGGATCCTTTGCATGTGCTCATGTGTATGTGCATATGTGTGCATGTATCGAACAGAACACAGACACAGCTGGGGGGTGAAAAAGCATTATCCATTCGTTTCATGAGGCTGCTCAATAAGGCCTTTCCTAGGATCAATATCTCCTTGAGCACAGGAGAAGAGCTGTACAAACCAACTATCACCTACATCTCATGGCTGGAGGGAATCAGGATGCTAAGTAATGAAGATCCTGTATGGGGACAGCCCTAAAAGACAACACTTGTCAGAGTGAGCTTGAATATAATACTGGATCTTCTGGCTGTTGTACATGTTCTGGCTGATGTCAAGTGAGGTACAGGTAAATTGGATCATATTTTCTTATCACTTCACTAGCTGTTACCTGGTTTCCTAATTCAGCTCTTACAGCATCTCTCAGGTCATCAGTAGGGTTTAAAAAGACTGCTACTATTTACCACTTCTGTTTCTAGCTGCAAATTACATTGCTGATGCAATGCAGCCCTTTGCTGTTCTTAATTTCTTAGCTTGGAGCAATAAAATTTTGCCACAGTGTGGTTAGTAAAAACCTGTGAGGCAAGATTATGTGGCTGTGGTTAATCATTGGTTTTGTCTCAGGTCTTTAAAAAGGCTTTAAAGGATAGTATTCTTAAAGGATGCAAGTGTATAGAAAAAAATATTTGAGATCACCAGGGTTTATTGTGGTATGTTTCTGCTAAGTAACACTTTCTCAAGAAATAAAACACGTATGGGTGTGCCTCTGGTAAGCAATAAAGCATTACTGGCTTTTTGCAAAAAGTACCAGCTGAAATTACTTAGAAAGTCCTCAGGAGATTTTAAATGGAAACTTGCCGCCTTCTTAGGGTTTAGCTTTATTAACAAGGTGTAAAGACTAAAACTGCATCTCATTGTGAGTGGGGGGTGGTACTTCACTGAACATGCTGGGATGGGTGTCTGAGTGTCTTCAGGGCAGAGCAACTGGCTATTGTTAACCACTATATAAAACTCCATACTTCTTTCTTTTCTCAGTTGATTTTTCTGCTTTAACTTTGTGTCCTGTTATGTTGAGGTCAGAATTTTTACTTATGCGCTAACCATTCTGGGTTATTTGGGTTAATACTGCCATTTGATAATGCAAAGCAACCTGAATAGAGGACTGGTAAAGTAGCTACTACTCACCTTGGTATTGAGACTGGGAGAAACTTAACCCTTTGAAGCCTGTTGGAGAGCTCTAGTGGGATAGCAGGAAGGACAGTGATTAACAGCTGGAAGGACCAGGGTCTTGCACCTTGTTCATGGTCTGCAGTATAGGAAGGCAAGCTGCTATTTTGTCTGAAAACTATGAATAAAGTATAGAAGTTGAAGATAGTTTTGTTATGCTAAGAAGGCTGGTCTTAAGATAGTGCATCTGGTGCTCAGGAACTGTCCACATACCCTTCACATGCAGCAGAAATGAGAATCTTCTGGATCTGGAAAAGTCCCCTTTCAGTAGTGTCGGCTGGAAGGGGGTTACTTTGGCATCATTCTCCTTCAACTCAGTTCAGATTTCTCTCGGATCCCTGAATACAGGGAATGATAGAAATGATTCATGTTAGAATTATTGGAACCAAATTTCTCTAGACAAGTGATTGTTGAGCTAATTCCAAAGAATAGGTATAGATTCTCCATTTTCTTTATTTTAAATCTCAAAACACTGGAAATAGTTACTTGTTAGTTGATGTAGTCTTAATTTATGTTCTTAAGTTCCCTTCATACCTGGAATGAAATACGTACAGCTAGAAAGTGCAGATAACTTAATCCTGAAGAGTATGTAAAATAGTGTAAATGAGATGGCTTTAGAGATGCCTGTTTCTTTCTGTTGATTACCAAGGGACCCTACAGAGATCAACTGGGATGAATGCCACCTTCTGTGTTTAGGAACAGTTATGAAGCAAGAGAGAGAAACTAGTTTCTCATATTTGTTCTGCTAGTGTTTCTGAGGCACAGATCCAAAGAATGCTCATAAAATCATTGTTCTAATGAAGAACAGGAACCTAGTACCCTAAGATGAGGTGGCAAAAGCATACTTATGGTGGCCCCAGTGGCACCAGTGGGATAGGAAATGTCCCCGCTCCTCTTCAAGCAGGCCTTGGGGGCTGGCAAGGACCTGCATGAGGGTTCTGAGCCACAAACAGAGGAGCAGCCATGCCAGTTCCCATTTGGTTATTACTGAGCCTAGGAAGCCCAGGCTGGGTATTTCCTGTACCAGTGACAGAAGCTGCTTCCAGAGATCTAAAATAGATTACCTTCAAAGTACAGATATAATTTGCTCCTTATCCTCTACCCTTCCATGGTTCACAGCTAATTTCCTATTCTAATTATCTGATTACAGTCTTGATTTTTAAATACACCATTGATCTTATGAAGTTCAGTGTACTGAGAGTATGGCAAGCATAAATGAATGCTGAATAGTGGGGTATTTTGCAGTTGCCGGAATCTCTTTGTAGTCTTTGCAAATATGCAGAATATAACTCTGAGAACATGTGTTCTCTTAAAAGAAATCAAAAACCTTTTATAAGCTTTTTTAATGATCACATATGAGGAGCAGAGAGCAGGACAGCAAGAGGCTAACATTGTGTGCCTTGTAATGCAATAGGGATAGCTTTACAGGCAAAAGGACCTCTAGTTAGTCAAAAGTGCATCTTGCAGGTAACTTAAATTCAGAGTCCTGTGGGTGTGAGGTCACAACTTCACACCTGTGGTAGTTCCTGGGACATTTCTTGCTGCTATTTTAAATGCCCTCTTTGATAAGAAAGCAGACCTTTGGTGTTCTTGCTTGAGAACTCATGACATTATCTAGGTGGAGGCGATGGTTAGGAATTTAAGTAGTATCTACGATTACCTTTGCATAGCTGCAGGGACAGAATTCTTAGGACAACTTAGTGGAAAGAGAATGCAATTGTTTGTTTAAGCCACCCTAAGATCTGCCCTGAAATATTGCAGTAGCTTAAGGGGCCCAGTGTTTCCAAGCTGTGCTAAATTACGCATCTGTGTGTGTGAACACATATGACTAGAAGGCATGTCCTGAACTATATCTGGCTATTTCTGTTGCTGTATCATCTACATTAAAGATCAGGGAGTACCATGTCACCTGAGGCATTACACAAGTGAAGATCCCAGCTGGGGAAATATTAGAGATTTTCAGCTTTTCTTGCAATGAAAGCCCTAGGAAAACTGGTGGGGTTTGGTAATTACTGTTTTGGGTAAAATTCTAACTTCCTTTTGTTGCAGAGTAGCATCCATCATCTAGGAAGCTCTTAGGTTGAAATGAGCAAGTTATAGATATATATATCGGTACATAGCAAGTTGCCCCATTTGGCAAGTTTTTGGAGTTACTCCAGCTGTTTCCGGTGCTGCAAAATGTGAATTTGATCCCTCAATATTTGTTGTTGTATAGTTATGATATACCCCAGAATAAATACCAATTTCACAAATGAAGAGTGTGAATTTGGTTGAAGAGGTTTTTGGAACCGATCTTCAGTCATAAATTTGTTAGGAAGTCACTGCTGATGCCGGTAGACTGATTCACACATGCTAAATGTTAAAAAATCCTTTGCTTTTCTTGCCCTGAAGCATTTTGAGGAAATATTGAATCTTGTATCTAAAGAATGTAAAACTACTAGAGTTGCAAGGATATAAAAAAATGTATGTCAGAAAACGTTCCTACCAGTATAGGTTTAGGCACACATGTGTAATATTGTCTAATATATTACTATCGATAATATTAAGTCAGCTATTTATAGATTGTTTTGGGATTTACAGGGCATGATCTTTTTTCTTTTCTTGTCTGTTAGCTTTTGAGACTCCGTTGTTGTTTTAGATCCCAAGAAAAGGAATATGTGATGTTGTGCCAAAGACCTTAATTCTGTAAGATCTCCGTCTCACCAAATAACATGGAGGATTCGGCTTTTTGAAAATATATTCTGCTATTAGCATACATTTTGACCAGAGAGTGATGTTGTCTAGGCTTTATATCTTGACATGCAACACAGCAGATGTGCTTTTGCTGTATTAATATCCTTAGTGTTGCAAAAAACTATCTCAACATCATGGAAATGCTGCATGTAACTTCTAGACAAGGCAGCTAATCATTCTTCTGTCAATGAAAATGTATGAATAGGATGAGCTAGTCATTTTCATTCATGCTGAGTATTTGTTTTTCCATATCAGTAGTTGTTGAACAGGCACTATCCTTTGAATATTTATTAATTTGCACTGCTTTGATAAAAAACAGTGGAAAAACAAGTATTTGCTTGCTTCAGGGTGTGTGCAGCTTGCTTTTTTCAGTATTATGGAAGTTTTCATTAAACATTTCTAAAGGAAAAAAATACAAATTTTGATTATTAGTTCATTTTACACTATTTGCCCAAATTACACTATTTACACGAATATCTCACTAGCTGTGCTGCTGGCAATTACTGGTGTCACAAGCACTTACAGACTTCAGTGTCTGTGCTGCAGAAGGTAAAGCTTTGGAACAACCTGGGCTATGAAGCAATCCCTTGGCTTAATCATATTTGAAATGTTTATTGGATGTGATGTGAGGTAATCATATTTACTTGTTGCAAGGAAAAGTTTTTCCTAAGACAATTTTGTGTATATCCTAGAACAGGCTAGAAAATGACAAAAAAGAATAGCATTTACTCCCTCCCTGCCCCCCTGAGAGCTAAGAGAAGAAACTGCAAGTGTTTTTTTGTTGGCCATAGCAGATTTTATGACAAGAATGTAAATTTAAAATTTACCTTTTATAGAGCATTTAACACAAAAATACTGTTACTTTGAAGATTACAGCTGTATACTGTGATGATAGCCTGCTTAGGCACTCCACAGTTTTATTCAGGTTGTGTGTATTGACTGTAATTCCTCTTGTTCTATAAACCTAGGATGCTTATATGTATGGACACACATGCATGCATACATGCATAACATGTAAGTATGAAATGCAATAAAATGTTTATGTCATGCATAAAATTTCATTTCATATTGATGTAGTGGTAGCTTAATAAATTTGATTTTCTAACTGAAAAAGCTGACAAGTGTTTTCTACAGAAACACTTAATCTTCAAGTTTGCAACCTTTAATTTAGCCTGTGGTCTTCTGTCCTTTTATGAACATTCCTGTATATGAGTTGGAAGGACCAGGGCTGAAATAGCCTTCCTGTAGTAGGCATTTGGTAGTAGCCTTAACACTGCAAGTTGCTAGAAAATGAACTGTTAGGAAAAACGGTATTAGAACCTGCTTGAGGGTATTTTGGCCATAATACACAATAAACTGTGATTTTCCCAGAGAGGTAACACATCAAGGAATTTCGGAACATGGCACCAGTCTGGTTCTTTTGCCCAGTGTTATTTGTTTAGTATGAAGCTTAAACTTTCCAGAATGGCCTACAGCTCTGTTTCCTCCTTCAGTGTCACTTAACTGAAACAGCTTTAATTCATGCAAAGAGCTTCACCTTTGCTAGAGAGGAAAGTGAAGTTTCACAGGACATAGTCTTCCACCTTTTTTCACCCCTGGTAGACTCTCTTCTCACCTTCCCTGAAAGCTATAGCTGCAGCTGGAATAGAAAAGGAGGCAACACATGGCATGCTAAAACATTGCCTGCTAACTCTGGGACCCCTTTCACAAGAGACAGTTCTCTGTGACCTTGATGATCTTAAGATCTTTTCCAACCTGGCTGATCCTATGAGTCTATGAAACAGGTTGAGGGATTTATTTATTTATTTATTTATTTAATTTTATGTATTCAGCTCTACTGGTACTTTGTATACTGAAATATATCTAGCTCAGCTTTAGCTTTATTTATTTTCATGTCTCTCTACTTCTAATAAGTATTGGGTGTGTTTCTGTGTGACTGAAGACTTTAATGCCACCTGCGAAACATGTCAGGCTTAAAACAAGAAGTACTAAGATGCTAATTCCCCTAGTGTTAGTAGAAGTCTTGCCATGAACTACATTGAGATCGTAATTTTGTTCACTCCATTGTTTACCACATAATACATAAATAATCGTTATATGCTGGGGAAATGTCACAAACCTAAAGTTACTTAGGTATATTGCTGAATTTTAAATCACACTTGTCTGTTGTCAATCACTTTTACTGTGATATCTGTTTTTAAAACTACCTTTTGTGGCTAGAAAAGTAATACTTCTCTTTTCAATGACGTTTTCAGCAATAGTACAATTTTCTGCCAATAATTCCATATTTTTGCAAATGTGAAATTATGCACTTGAAATTCATTCTTTCCTTTCTGTGTCTGGAGGCTGTCTATGTAGCTTCTAATTTATGGGCCTTGTTGAACATGGAATACAAGCAAGTGCATATATAAACTGTGTATATTGAGTTTCTGCCTAATCTTCCAGTTTGTTGTAGCTATGGATTCCCTACCACTACAAAAAAAAAACAAAACAAACAACAAAACCAAACCAACGGAATACGAAACCCTAAGGCAAGGGCCAATCAGTTTGAAAGATTTTGTAGCTGGATCAGTAGCACACTCTATATTTCAGGCACTAACCTAAAAGTGAAAGCAGAATTGCTTAAGTCGATTAAAGAGTAATCAGTGGATTGCCCAGAAAATGCAGCCCCTCTCAGTGCCTCTTAAAGGATTCATTATTCAGTTTCAGATGTGATGTGTTTTGATTTATTGGCAACTGTAAAAAAACCCAGAAATACCATTTTTTGGTTTCTGACAGTGTGCTCAGCTTTGATTACTTTGGAAGATAGGATCTTAGACGTTTACAGTCTAAGATCAGATTTTGGCACTCTTGCTCATACTGAATAGCATTAGTCAGGGCTGAGCTGCTGCTTATTCAGGTCAGATAGATCAGAATTAGTCATCAATTGAGATGTTGGTATTTAAGAAGAGCCATGATAATGACTCAAACATCTTTCCATGAGGCACTGATGCAAATGTTTTGCCACTGCTTTTATCTGTTTATCTGTACTGTTCTTTTATATGAATACCATAAAAAAAACTTTTGGTTAAAAAAAAGTGCTTTGGGAAGGAAACTGAATGAAAGAAACCATTTGGCACATGAAGAAGCAGAAAGAATTTTGTACGGAAAGGATAGCATGGAAGAAAGCCCCGTATTCCAAATACAGTCCTAAGAAACAAAAAACACAAAATGTTGGCAGGTTTTCACAGGACTGCCAGTAGATGAGCAATGACTAGTCTGCCTTTTTAAAACGTTGCCTCCTGCCAGCCCCAAATTCCCTTCTCCCTTTTCCAGCATAGGATTCAGCCTGCAGAATAAATGGATGATGAGGTACACAGTTGTGGTGTGGAAGGGATTCAAACAATTCAAGTGAGATTTTGGTCTTCTGGGACTTCTGTGAGACAGAGAATGAAGAGGAGGAAAGACAAACTGGTCTTCATTTGCAGAAAAGGCTTTCATCTCTTCTGTACTGTGTAGCTATGGCTGAGGAGAGAGGAGGGGAGTTGTCTTCCTGCTTGTATCAAATTGCCAGGCCTTTAATTTTGACCAGATGCATCATGCAATTATGGCAGCTGATGGATAGTTATAAAGGAATTAGTCTTTGGCAAACCAAACTTAATTTCAAGTAAGATCAGTATCACAGAAGATATAGGAAAGCAAATTTTATGATGGGGTCAGTGAGTTTTTAAATGTTCAGGTTTCTTAGCAGAATAAAAGGATGCATTAGTGCAAAGAGGCAAAGTATCCTAATTTCTAAGCATACTGCTGGAACAGATGCATTGCTGCTCTTCCCACAGAGCAAGGAGGACTGAATACTGATGGGTAGTCTGAACTTTGCCTCTATTTGTTGAACTTTTCTTTGTGCTGTGGTTCATATTGGGGTTATAGGTAACATTTCTGTTGCTGCCACCATGCTCCCTACGCTAATTGTCATGAAGTACAGAAAGTTCAAGCAGGTTTGGTTCCCAAGGCTGCTAATGAGCCCTGAGCTCTCCTCAGCCTTAATGAACCACAGCTTGTTTGTGGGAGATTCTTGTCCATCCCTCCTTTTCCATGGTCAGGGAAGGAGGCGAGAGTTCACACAACCAAACAATGATTTTACAGTGTAAAGACGATGCAGCTGTGCCATCTGAAGTCATCTTCAGTTATGAGCAACAAAGCTTAAATAGATTGTACTGTGAAGAGGTACAGCTCTGTGAGTGTGAAGCATAGCTTTTGCTTCTGCTTCACTGACCTGTCTGCTTGCGGCAGCGATGGGCCCTTGACAGGAGCTTAAGCAGGGAGAGCTGCGTAGGGCGATTCTTTCAAAACCGCTCTCTGTAACACTGAGCTCAGGAAAGGAAGTGAAATGAAGTTTCATTTGATCTCTGACGGGATTGTACTGCTGGATTCTCCAGAAAATCCCCTGCTCTCCATTTAAAAGTCATTGGTTCTTAATCCACTTCAGGTGATTAGTAAAGCCACTAAAGCAAGCGGTAGTTGGTAAGTTTTAGCTGTAGAGAGTACCCACAAAAAAGTGGATGCGGACACACAAAGAAATTCCTCCTGGGCAAATCACACATTTCACTATCTCACTACATTTTACTGTCTTCCTCTCTAAGGGTTCTTCTTGTACCAGAAGTTAGTATCATCAGAAATTTGAGCTAAACTACAGTTTATCATTTACTTCATCCACCTTCCTTTAAGGATTTCAGTTATGACACTGGTGCAGTCCTCCAGCTATATTTATCTCACTACAAACATGTATGTCGTGTATTTTGGGGCGCATGTGTACAGATACATGTACACAAAAGTACAGGTACATATAAATACAGTTGTGCATGTTCTTGAAATACATGGAAGGAGTATATTAGTATATGATATATATGCCATACGTATATACTAAACATCAAATAAAAAATAGCAAATGCTTTCCTAGAAGCATTGTTCCCTGTATATATTCAGATATACATTTATGCAAGTAAACACAGACATGTACTTTAAATGCTGTGTTATTGCTATAATAACAAATGAAAATTTCTGTCTGATAAAATAACTGTTACTTGGAATAGCGATTGTAAGGCTGTCAGTCAGAATACGCTGGACTAATCCTTGCACAATATTACACAAAGGTGAAGGTTTTTTAAGAAGTTTTACTACTGGAAGAGTGACGCCAAAAACAGCATCTGCAGAAGAGATCTCATTTTACTGTGATAGGCTGTTTGATGGTCATCATTTTGGGCTTTACTAATGCACAGAAACATCTGCTGTTTTCCTCGATCGCATGAAAGAGAAGGGGAAAGAGAAAGAAATCAAGGAGGTTTTTTTTTTTTTTCTTTTTTTGCCTAAATGAACAAAAAAGAAAAGGGGGGAAAAAAAAAAAGCAGTCCAGTTTTAAATACCTTGATTTGTTCATGTGCAGGTTCAAAACTTTAGATTGCTCTCCCGCCTGGCGTGGTGGGTTGATAGCCCCAGGAGCAGTGGCGAAAGTTGACAACCCCCCACGGCTGACCCCTCATGTCCTCTCTCGCTTAATCGAATTTTACGTGTGTTTCCAGATAGCTGATCAGCTTCCCTGGATTTCGCTGACGCCACAGGAAAGCTTTGCCTGAAGATGGAAACACTGGAGTCAGAACTGACCTGCCCTATCTGTCTGGAGCTCTTTGAAGATCCGCTGCTGCTGCCTTGTGCTCACAGCCTCTGCTTCAACTGTGCGCACCGCATCCTGGTCTCCCACTGCGCCACCAACGAGCCGGTGGAGTCTATCACCGCCTTCCAGTGCCCAACCTGCCGCTATGTCATCACCCTCAGCCAGCGCGGTCTAGACGGGCTCAAGCGCAACGTCACACTGCAGAACATCATTGACAGGTTTCAGAAAGCCTCGGTCAGCGGGCCCAATTCCCCCAGTGAGACCCGCCGGGAGCGGGCATTTGATAGCAACAGCATGTCAACCTGCGAGAAGGTCCTCTGCCAGTTCTGCGATCAGGACCCTGCCCAGGAGGCAGTGAAAACCTGCGTTACCTGTGAGGTGTCCTACTGTGAGGAGTGCCTGAAAGCCACTCACCCCAACAAGAAGCCATTCACTGGTCACCGTCTCATCGAGCCTATCCCAGACTCTCACATCAGGGGATTAATGTGTTTGGAGCATGAGGACGAGAAAGTTAACATGTACTGCGTGACCGATGACCAGTTAATCTGTGCCTTGTGTAAACTGGTCGGGCGACACCGTGACCATCAGGTGGCAGCTTTAAGTGACCGCTATGACAAGCTAAAGGTTAGTGCTACCTATTGGCCTTTCTATCTAAACAGCATGTGGTTGTGAAGGAAAGTGCCCTTTGGTTGCATGCTGAATTCCTTCTTTGGGCAGGGTTTGGTTAAGGTAGGAGCGTGATGTCTAAGCAGACAAGGTACACATACAGATTTATATGTGCATTTGATCATCACCATTTAAAAAGTGTCAGATTTTGCCCAAGGAAAGATTTCTTAGTTGTGCGTCGAGCTTTCTACTGTAAAGAATATGACACATATACTGCTGTTTAGGTGAATTTTCTTATCTAGCTACAGCTTTATTCATGGCAGCTGGCAATGTTTAGTGCTGACTGCACGCACACAGGAGTTGATTGAAATGTCAGGCTTTCTTTGCATACTCACTGCTGTTGATTATTTTTCATTTGATTGCTTTCATTGTGAAAAAACCTTTGCATCACTGCTAACAGGAGATGCATTTATCTGTGCTGGCTTCGGGGATGCCAGCTGCTTGTCCAGCCAGGGAAACCATATGCTGCCTCTGCTCTTCCCACACTATCTCCCACCTGGGCTCACAGGCAGTGCTGTCCTGGAAACGAAACCAAAATTGTTTCTGGGCTTCTTGCGCTGTTCTCACAGTTCAGTGAGCTCTCAGCACACCTCCTTCCCAGCTCCAGCAGCCCCCTGGCCCTGTACAGGACCCCTGGGCAGGGTGGCAGTGGGCAGCCAGGTCTCGGGGTGCTCTGGGGGATCTCCATGCTGCCAGTGGAGGGAGAGCTTCTGCTGAACAGCAAGGCCAGTGGCCTCCCATCTGCCTAGGTGTACGTTCCTCTCATGCTGAGTTCAGTGCTGCTGCAGAGCAAAGGCAGGAACTAAGCATGCCATGCTTCCCTCCACCCACTCTCTCTGTACAGTCTGTGTGTGCCTGCATGCGACTGGGGGGAGTTTTTAAAGATGGACCGCAATTGAGAAACCACAAGTGTGGAGGGCAAAGCTTATCTGCCAGCCTTCTCACACAGGATTTCAGAGGTGGGAAAAACAACTGAGTTAATAGGTTTAACTAACTGGAAGGCTTTTCTTAAATACCTTCAGACAAAAATGTGTGGCTGCATTAGTGTATAATAACTTTGGATGATTGCAGATGAAATCTGCATATGCATGCTGTGTGGGTTTTGTGCCTCTTTGCATGTGCAAACATGCAGAGCGTATTCTATGATTATAGTAACATAATGAAAGAACCTTCTTTACTTGGACCTGTGGACCTGATAGCTTCCTTTCCTCCCTTTATTTACTAAGGAAAACTTATTGGTTTAGCTTCCTATTTTTTAATTTTATTTTTTTTTTAATATTTTTTCCCCTGAACTACTTTGTTATTTCAACAGGCAAGGTTTTAGCCACAAATAATACAGAGCATGGGCCATAAATGTGAATAGAAGATGCATGGACTTCTTGTGCTTTTCAATAATCCAGTGGGTTTGTATCTTTAACAGGTGCTACTATTTAATAAGATAACAGCGTATTGTTTATCAACTTTATATGAATAGTATGAATATGCTACTTAACAAGAAATACCTTCAATGTTAAATACAGGATTAGTATATTTTTGAGCATGTTAAAAAATAGTAAAGATTTCTTTGTGTTATGTATGGTGATGTGGCAAGTCTGGAAAGAAGACTTTAAAAGGCATGTCTTTTCTCTTGAGATCTTTGACTTAATACTGCAGATAGGAAAAAAAAGTGAGGGTATTTTTGCATGATCTATGCTTTTCTGTGCAAAGATGCCTAAACAAACTCTTAAAGGGTATCTCAGACAGGCAACTAACATTCACATTTGATGTTACCCAGTTTAGAAACCTGTAAAAGTCTAATAGACTTCTTTCCAGCAGTCTCCTTGAAGAGTAATTCAAGTACCAATTTAATGGTTAGCATAAGCCTAAGTAAAATAACTCTCCTTATAATGGCAAATCCTAACATTATTTATAGTATCTGTATGATTTTTTTGAAATATGAATTTTCTTTGTACCCAAACTATCTAAAACTAATTTACAAAGACAATAGTCATGAGAATTCCTCAGTTGTGCTTTGATTCCTCTTTAGCTGTCATAAGGAATATGCAGCATATACTACTGTTTAGGTGAATTTTCGTATCTAGCTACAGCTTTATTTGTGGTAGCTTTCAATGTTTACTGCTCACTGCACATACATAGGCGCTGATTAAAATGTCAGGATTTCCTTGCATGCACTCTGCTGTTGATTATTTTTCATTTGGTTGCTAATAATTTTGGTTTTAGACTACACAAAATCCAGTTCCTATCCTCTTTGTCATGAAGCAGCCTATTTCACTTTGCTAATGCCAGCAATGACATTAGTCATGCCAATTACGCCAGGAATTATGGCATGTTTATGCTCTGAGCCAAGGAACAGTAGGTTAGGTGGTTTCCACATAGATCTAGCATCTATCCTCTGTTCATAAGAAGGTAATCTGAAAACTATGTCTTTGCCTTCCTCATTGCTTCTTCCATCTCAGAAATTTTTGCTGGTTTATGTGTCAGACTCTGAGAATGAGATATTCAGTTCCGTAGACTGGCATTTATCCCTAAGAAGTAAAGGAAGGATACATGTTCACACCAGTGTTTGTTAGGTGACAGGCAAGAATTTCAGGTCCATTTTCACCTTCAGGCCTCCTTCTTCCTAAATAGTAATACAATTTCTTGAGTTATGCTACTAATGTAAATCGTAGGTATGAGCTTGCAGATTGTATTTATTAGCTTACAGATAATGTGCATCTGCCATTGGCAAATTCAATGTTCAAGTGGATCAGAAACTCCCCAACTGAAAAGTGGGTTGTTGCTTGCCACATTACTTCTGGTTTTTAATATAAATGGAGTTTGATATATAGGCTACCCAAATCTTAAAAAAAAAAATCTGAAAGAATGGGCATGTGGTAGCCAATAGTGTAGCGGATTCATTAAAGAATTGGTAGTTAATTGTATCTTTAAAAAAAAAAAAAAGCAAAACCGCTTCAAGTGACACTTTCTTTCTTGTGATTTTTCTTTTTAATTTGACACATTGTTGATGCTAACAACAGCAACTGGTGTTGCTCTGGGTGTCAGCCTATGCTAATTACTTGCATTCTCTTCCAGCAGTGTTACTAATTGTTTAAAAAAATAATTTACCCTTCATTAAGCATAGGACAAAAGATGCCATTACAATCTAGCTCCTTTTGTGGCAAAAATGAAACTCTTTAATTAGGAGTTCTGTATACTTGTCCAACAGAGGCATCTACACTCAAGTGTTTAATGGTCAATGTAATAGCAGTTGTGGACATCTCAAAATGAGAAAGTGTTTTCCTTTGGCAACTATAGCTCCAACCTTGAGAGATGCTTTTCTTTCTCAACTTGCACTGAGGCAGGGCAGGTTGAGGGCACTTGTGTTCTTCCAGGAGGAGTCCTTTCTTACTTAGCCACAAAACCATGTGATATACCGTCATACTTATACTTGACTTAGTATTTATAGGTATGTTTTGGGTTTTATTTTGATTTTTTTTTTTCAAGTAGATCATAGACAGATGCATGTTAAAAATGGAAAAATTATAAACCATGACCAAAAGAGAGAACAGGAAATATTCTGGTGAGACACTGAATTTATCATTCAGCGGTCAAAATTGTGGAATCATAGAATCATAGAATAGTTAGGGTTGGAAAGAACCTTAAGATCATCTAGTTTCAACCCCCTTGCCATGGGCAGGGACAGCTTATACTAAAATACTATTTAGCACACTAAAATACTATTTAGCTACATGAACAATGAGGGCTTTCAAATAGAAAGTGCAAATGCTTATGCTTACCTCACCATATTATCTCAAAGGAAATATTTGTGGCTAATTACTTTTGATACTGACTCTTTTCTTTCTTCTTGTCATATTGAAAAAGACAATTTAAGAGTGCATTGATTATTTTTTAGGGACAATTTCTAAAGTTAGCATTGTTCTATAGATGTATTTATACTCAAGGAAGCAGTAGGAACAATTAAAAGATATTATTTTGAATGAGACAGGGTATTTTTGTGAGAAAGAAGTTACAAGGTGTGGCTGGAAAGATATCACTCATTTAGTATTTGCAAAGAGCCGTGAAGAGGTGTAGCAAAAGAGGAAGTTAGACAGTAAGGCATATTTTTAAATGGTGTAAAGACAGCATAACTCCGCGGAAACCAGTGTTTCTACTTGCCTTCATATTTACTGGGAACCTGGCAGCTGGTGCATATGTTTTTGCCAAAAAATAAATTCGGCACAATTTTTGTACTGCTTAGTCAAGAAAGATCTTTTGTTGAATCAAACTGCTGTAGGTTAGCTGTTGTTCTCCATGTTTTTATTTGAATTTTATGAGTGCTGACATGTACTGAGCATGTTTATGAAGGCAGGACAGCCCTCTGAATGGCACCCAGGAATTCCAGAAACAAAAGAGAGCTTCTTATTTGTGCAGTTTTTGCCTAGTTTTAGTGGCAGAATCCATAAACATCTATTTTGTCTAAACTGTTGATTCAGGATGCTAGGATTCTTTTTTCTGTGATGTGCCAACACAATTGCAAATATTTCTTTTGATGGGAAGTGGTCATAAATTCATTCCCCATAGGGAGAATTGTGTTCAACTCTTGTAAGTCTGCTTCTACTGTGTAAAGGCAGAAGTCTTCGTCAAGTCCACGGTTTCTATAAAGCACAAAAATATGTCTGCTTCACTGCTGTGTACATAATGAATTAAAAAACTTTTCATATTTAAATGTCTTTGCAGAGATACTGGCAAAATATTTTTTGAAGCTTTCCAACTATTTTTATTTTTCACTATTTAATAATTGCAGCTTAATCATTAATCTGCAGTAATAATCAGTATACTGAGATACTGTAAGAACCCAGCACTTACAAATCTATACTCATAAAGTGGGATTGGCAATAGGGAAACATTGTTTTCTGGACTGAAATAGAAATACATTATGCACGTACATGTAAATGTGTCTAGATACATTTTATTCATTTTGCATACATATTTATAGTGCTTGTGTTAGTATCTAAAGGCAATACTGCATATGTTTTAAATGTGTGTATGTAGACTTGTCTACCATAGAAATACATGTAATTTCTAGTAATGTCTAAGATAATATCTAGAATCTTGAATTTGAATAAATATGTGTATACCTATATTTTAAGTAAATATATATAGTTTCATATATAGGTGTAGGTCACTAAACATATATTTGATCTATATATATATAAAAACTACAGAAAATATATTTGATCTCATATATATATATAAACTACAATACTAATTGGTTTATGTGGTATCCATTTTTAATATTTTCTTAATTTTTTTTTAGTAGCTCAGTATTTTCACATCTAAATATATAGTTTCCCTGTGCATCCTTTACTGTCTTCCTGAATGGAAACTATTCAATTAAAAGAAAATACAACTGATGCATAAGGACATAGTATATCTGTGTTACAGTTTTACATTGCATTTAATAGAGTCAGAGTGTAGAAAGTTACTTTCTATAGTGCCAGTTATACAGGTTTAACATGCAGTTAAGCCACTATATCCAACCTGAAAAAATGTGGAAGTTGTGGACTTCCATTATTATTGCATTTTTATTAGATTAGATGCATCTTATTATTAAATTATTATTCGATTAGATGCAGGTCAATAATATTAGATTATTGTTAGATTAGATACTGCTTCACAGATATTTTAGTGTCTTATTTTTTTATGAAGTTAAAACGATGAATGGTCTCGTCTATTAGAAGGGAATATTAGTTGATATTACTTCATCCAGAAATAGATGCAAAAATATAACTGGTTGTGCTTCAGTATTTGCAAAGATCAAAAAATATCAAGCTGTTGCATGGAAGAGGATCGATGTAGCAATGAACCAGTTTACTAAAAATGTTTTCCAGCTACAACTATTTTATTAGTAGCATCAAAATACTAATCTATTTTATTACACTAATATGTAAATATTAAGGCAGACTTTACAACATTCTCTCTTTAGTCTAATGTTATCACAAGGGGCTGTGGTTCCTCCAGCTGGTATTTCTTTGGTGGAGTTTAGGATAATAGAAAATGTTGGGGGCCTACAAGTATGCTGGAAAAGGACATTTCATTAGGGACTGTAGTGATAGGAAAACGGGTAACGGGTTCAAAATTAAAAAGGGTGAGTTCAGGTTAGATACAAGGAAGTTCTTTACTGTGAGGGTGGCAAAGCACTGGAATTCCCAAGGAAGTTGTGAATGCTTCATCCCTGGTGGTGCTCAAGGCTAAGTTGGACAGAGCCTTATGTGACATGGTTTAGTGTGAGGTGTCCCTGCCCGTGGCAGGGGGGTTGGAAGTAGATGATCTTAAGGTCCTTTCCAACCCTAACTATTCTATGATTCTGTGATTCTGTGTCAATACACTCATACAATATTAGTCTTTTTTTGGGGGGGTGAGGTGGTTCGTTGGGGCCTTGTATAAATTTTAGGTTGTTTTAGCAAAGCATAAATTTCCTTGTGTTTATGACTCTGCATAATAAATTGACTGTGGATAATGAATATTACAATAGGTATAAGTACTATGAGATTGTTTTTATTTTATCTACCTAACATCCTTAAAATAATACAAGCCATAGATTTTTAAAACATTGCACAAATTTAACAGCAAGTTTTTAAAAAATGTGTTCACATACTATCTGTTTCCTTCAGTTTTTAGTGGAAATGATGGTGTTGAAAGCATAATCTATTCAGGAAGAACAGGAGAATTAAACAAAATTGGAAATACTACAGCATTATTATCTTTGTTCTTACGCCCATTTCAGAGGGATTGGAACTGGATGATCTTAAGGTCTTTTCCAACCCTAACTATTCTATGATTCTATGACTCTGGTTTCCAGGGAAGCCAGACTGGGCATTAAGTAAAATGTATTTTCATCCTTTTCCATGGATCTGGTCCAAACTGATAATGGATTTTATGTCCGTGTTCTAGCCATGAATTTGCTTATTGTAATGACCTTTTGACTGACCTTGTATGTTTTTAAGATACTTGAAGGTTGTTGGTAGAATATAATGCATGACACATATTTCCCACTCCAAACCCAGCCATCCAGCCCCCTATCTCCCTTGGCATCCCTTGACCCTTTGTGCAAGAAACCTTTTCTTTTGCTAGGAAGGATGTTGTTGCCCTTGAGAATGAGCAATACTAAGGATGTGGGACAAGAGGACTCCTATCCTTCACAGCTTTCACATTTCATTTATAATAAACTCAAACCAGACAGACCCTGCTCTGTTTTCCAGTTATCTAAAATCAGTGAAAAATGAAGGATCAAAGAAAATGCATAATTGGATTATCATAGTGTGACTGTACTAAGTTATCCCTAGACCTTGTGTGAATGCTTACTTAAGCAATTCTTATCTGTTTACAGTATAAATGCTTAATTGGAAGCTCATTTTCTTCATCAGTAAAATGCTTAGAACATGTTGGGTATCTAATAGATAAGTAATATATCATTGACTTTCTTGATATGTGCCCTGATGGTGCCAGCAGGATTGCTTTTTGTGATAGTTTTTTCAGTTTTTTACAAATTTCTCCTTTGTGTGGAATGTTGGTCCTGTGAAATATCCCAGTTTAAGTTTACGACTGTGGAAGGGGAGCATATGCAGGGTTGTTTTAACATCTTGGACAGAAGTGTTTGAGGGACTGGAGTTCTGGGCTGCCTCTGTACTCTACGGGTCCTCTCTGTTAGAGCTTATCCACCAGCTTTCAGCTATCCCCAGTTGCCAAGATGTGAGACTTTGTCCTAGCTAGAATTGCACTGCAAAATTTGAACAAATTCTGCGCCTCCTGCTGGCGCCTGTGTGTTCGCATATTCACCTTGTCTCTGAACGAATTCTGAGATGCTGAACGCTGAAAACTGGATAGGGAAGAAAAAGGAACAAGCAATGAATCCATAATCAGGAGTACGGTTCTGTAAAAATATTTCTTCATCTATCTTAATTATGGCACTATTGTGCTTCCAGGCTATATGGGCTATTAACTTGTTTGTATTGAATGCATGCTCAAAGTTGTATAAGTTTGACTTAGAAAGCAAAAGGTTTCAGTGGTTTGGAGTTTTTTTCTATGCTTACAACATTTACATTTTTGGAGAAACAAAAATTTCCTGCCAAAATATAATATCAGTCTTCTGCTTTGAAACCTTGTAATTTTAGCTTCCGTACAGTATGTTGACCATAATAGCATAAAGTAGCAGTATGACCCTATAATTATATTTTACGGTACAAAAGGGATCAAATGCAGCACAGATGAGAAGTGTAGCTGGAGTGCCCAGGGCTAGCTTTTTCCTCTGTGATTTATCTGTTCAATTAGTTGTGATATTGAAAATGATCTTCTAAACTACAAAAGACCCCTCATCTCTAGCCTTTTAGTGGCCCAAAGAGCATTGGCTGCAGAAACCAAATGTTTAAAATTGGAAAAAGCAAGGATATTTTGGTAGAGTAATATATAATATGCAACTTCATACCTATATAAAAATTAAGTGGGTTTTAATTAAAAAAGAATAAAAAGAAAGAATCTCTGTAGGCATTTTTGACTCTGGAATAGATGGTATTCCACTGTACGACCATCTCTGCCAGCTGCATCTGTGCAGTATAGAAATTATTTTACTTAATTTTAATATGTTAATTCCCAAAGGCTCAATTAAAAAAAATCCTCTAATGTAAGGTCTTGTACAAGTATGGGAGGTGTAATCCTAGCTTCAAGGAATATTCATCCAACTACGCTTAAATCACAATACAAAGCAGGTACGTAGGAATACATACGTACAAGCATAGCAGGTACGTAGGAATTTTATATAGTCACAGTACTATTCAGGCAAGCTGTTCTCATTACATAATGGGTAAGATTAAATAACAAAAAAGTTTTAAATTATTATTGACTAGTTCCACTAGTCAGGGGAAGCGCTAGTATTTGATTTCTTGTAATCATTTTTGTCTGAAATGCAGTAGCCTCACTCCCTCTTGTCACTGGATTCTTGTGGCCTGTATGTAGGAGAAGAGGTCCCAGTGCAATTCCTGGCTCTGTATATCCTGTCTAATGTGCCAGTCTAATAACAAATTAATCGTGATGTCCAAACTGATGTTAGTACACTGTTATAACAGTACGCTCTATTGGCTGAAAATTTACACTCCCTGAATTTTTAAAAAAAGAACTAGAATATGTGATATTCCAGAGTATGAGTCCTTTATCTCAGAAGTGTTTCAGCTTTTATTTCTTAATGAGCTTATGGTTTTGTTATCACATTATTTTTCCAACAGCTATTCTAAATAAAATGCAAACAAAATCCTGGCACAGTGAGAAAAGATCTTTCATGTAACAGCTCATATAAATTACAATAAGTAGTAATATAATGTATAGTCTTATCTTAAAAAGCAAAAAATTACAAAGGGTTCTTTTTGATGTCATTACTTCTTAGTGCCAAACTGCACAAATTTCTTTTCTTACGCCATTACTCATTATAAGCTCAACACTTGTGGGTGATAAACCATAGTTAATACCAGAACAGATGAAAATGGGAGCAGTAATCTGCTGATAAGCTGTGTGAAGAGATGGGAAGGAAAGGGGGATGGAGCTCTTGGGTCCCAGGACTAATATCAGGATGAGATTGTCAGGACACTTTTTGTTCAGGGGTATGTCTAAATCATAATCATGAGCCACTCCAGCATTCTTTTTCCTGTATTTTTCCCAGTAATTCCACCTGTAATTCACACACCTCTTGAAATACACACTTTCAAGGCATTAAACTTCTTTTTTTATTTTTTTTTTTTCCTCAGAAGGTAAAAATTAACATGTTCCGATACAAATAAGCTGGAACGTCTCTAATGGCAGATAGTACTGGAAGATTTCTTACCATGCTCAGAGTATCAGAGCTGGAGGAAGCAACGGGTAATTTGAAGCTGATGGGAAAAAAACAAAACAAAACAAAATAAAACAAAAACAAACAAACAAATAAAAAACAAACAACAAAGTGCTCCTCTGATGAATATTTCGGTGTTTCTTTTTTCTCTAAAGGTATCCACATACATGCAAAAAACTTTAAGACTTGTCAAACTCTCCTGTAATCTCAGCATAAATTGCATGTTTACCCCATACAGTTTATATTGAGATCTCATCCTATCTCTGAATAACAATGTAAATCCAAGCTTGTAATGCATTTGAATGTCAGAGAAATTTTCCATCATCTTTCATTAACTACTAGAGAAACAAAAGCATCCTGTGACAAACTAAAAAAGAAGACCCTATGTTGCTTTACTGGTTATAAAGATTAATGTTCTCTTTGTAAGAACCCAGTGTTTTACTCTAAGACCAGCTGGTAGTTTCTGTAGGTTCCTGTGTTACAGTAGCTCCACACTATAACTCGTCTCTGAGCAACTTGAAATATGCTGGCTATTTTGAAATGTGAGGCTATATGCCCAAGTTTTGTTATTTGCTATGATACAGTCAGACTTTAAAAGAGATTAAAGACAGGCAGCTGTTCACAACATATGTGTCTCGTGGTAGAAGCATTAAGCAGACTTGTTGGACTATAGCTAATGACAGTGTATGCAAACTTTATTTCCACTTTAAGCCAGCAGCATATGGAGAATAGAACTCATTCAAACTGAATTTTAGAAGTATCTATCCTAATAATAAGCTGCTAAAGAGAAGAAAGCATATTGATTAGTGTATGGATGACAGTTCATTTGAGTAGCTATTTAAAATGTTTTAATTATGGCCCAAAGACTCCAAACACATATATGCAAGAAATCCCTTGAAAGGAGTAAGTGAATATGTTGAATGAATGAATGAAAACCAATTGAATTACAAATAATATTTGGCTGACACAGTCAGGTTTGTTTTGGTTTTTTTTAAATCAAATTTGTCGATCAAAAAGTCATAAAGGCATAGGATCATAGAATGGTTTGGGACTTTAAATATCATCTAGTTCCAAACCCCTGCCACAGGCAAGGACGCCTTCCACTAGACCAGGTTTCTCAAAGGCCCGTCTAACCTGGCCTTGAACACTGCCAGGGATGAGGCATCCACAACTTCTCCGGGTCCCCTGTTCCAGTGCCTCACCACCCTCATAGTAAATAGATGTTTTCAATGCCTTTCCCAATATACCTAACCTGACTATATTCTGCAAACTATAAAAGAGGAAAAATACATGTGCAGATATGCAAGAGATTAGTAGAGGGGAATAGCTGGAGAGAAAGTCCCTGTGTTTTTCCCTTAGTCATGGATCTTGTGGTCACTCTATGGTCTTTCCTGCAATTCCTTCTCCCCCTGCGTTGACAGATGATGGGGCAGTGGGTCACTCCAGGATGGCCCTACCAGTGCTGAGGTTCTCCCATTGCACAGGGTGTTCTTCAGCTCAGCAGGAGTGAGCAACATTTGCTTTTCTGTAAGTGCTTGCTGTTGGAAGGCTAGCACTGAGGGTTAAAATTCGTCTGTGCATTGAAAACTCTGCCATGTGACAGAACTCCTGCATTGAGGCTCTTTTTCATCAGAAGAGGTGATAGATGCCCACTTAGTGAAAGGAGCCACTTGAGATACTTGGTGAGGTTATGTAAACTTTGGGTGAATTTATATGATGATGCAGTCGTCTTTCATGTGCTTTAAGTACGGGCAGGTGTTGTTCTCTCCCCTGCCTCTGATTACAGCTTTCAACTTAAAAAATATGCTCCAGCTTTTGGGGGAAGGGGCATTATGTTAGACATACAAATAATGTTTTCACCTTCTTTTGAGCATTTCTTATGAGCGCTCTTGGGGAAAAACTGACCTTTCCATTCAGATCCACCAATTAGCGCACCAACCATGAAGTTTTTTTGTGGTTTTTACATTTTCTTTCCCTTTGCTGAATTAGCATTCTTTTCAGACTTGGTAGACATGTGCTCCAGCTCTCCTGAAATTCCAGTACACCAAAATTCTTATGCAGGCAGGATGCTATGAATTACTGTAGTTCTTTTGGGAAAAGAATATTAACAGAAGAAAATTTTTTTTACCGCTTTAATTTACTTGATTACTTCCAGCTCTGCTTGTATTTATACAAGTTGAAAACCTTTGTCTGAACATATAGTGAATCACCCTTAAGTAATACCACATCTTTAGATTAATAATTTTCTTGCAATGTCTTTTGTTTAAAAAGGCTGTGTAAAGAGAGTGATAAGCTAATAAAATCTTTTTCCTGAACACCTGAAAAACGTTTAAATGAAGTCTGAATTTTGAACAGTTTTAAATGGTTTCTTGATCTGCCGAAATGAGTTTGCATTTCTCACTTGAAAGCAATGTAATTTTTCTGTCAAATAAATCACTACTACTCTTTAGGAAAGCTCAGATAAACTAGAAAGAAAAACTGATTTGAAGGTCTATTCTTAAATCTCATAATGCTTAATTTCAGCACTGTTAAGGTCAGCGAAGGCTTTAGATTTTAATATGTACAATATCAAAATAATTTTTAATAGATTGGGAAACTGTTTTAGTCTAATTGTTGCCTCTGTTGTGTGCAGAGTTGAGTGTTTGCAACATAGGAGTATAAGTAAATCTTTGGGTTACAGGTAAATGATCATAAAGAGTTACAAGTTCAGATGTGGGGCAGCTAATTTTGTAATGACACAACCTATATTTTGCAATGAAACTGTCACTCCAAAGAAGAAGAAAACAGCAGAAAAATAAAGGGGGAGATGACTTGGTTTTATGCTTGTTGATTGTTGGTTTTTTTTCTGACATATTCTAAGCATGGTAGGAACCATAGCTCACCCTAAAGTTCAAGACTTGAGTGCCTCATTGAATGACTTCTGCTTGCAGAATGGGCTCTGAATCTTCTGTCACGTGTTTTCCTTGGAGGAACTTGTTTCCTTCCTGAGGAGGTCTGCAAGGTCAGGTGAACATCCGATCTTGGAAGCTGCCTGTCTCAAGGCTCCTCTCTCTGAGTCATTATTTACACAGAAAAATTCATGGGGAAAGTCTGTCAGAAACCCTGGAGTGTAGCTAAGCGCTTCAGTAATGGGAAGCTTTTTTAAACTGAGCATGCCAGACAGAAGTGTTTTGAAGCTTTGGGAGTTTGTTCCTTTACATAGTATACAGGTAATTTCATTATTCTTGTTAAAGAGTTAGAATTTGTGTAATTTGTTTATAGTGCTGTGAAGTAGTACAGCTTGGTAGTGTGAGTAAAAGGCCTCTTGTCCAGTCTTAAAAATTTGGCCCTATTACTACTTTTGCTTTATATTATGTTTTCAGTATATACTATATTCTGTCCTGAGGCATGAGGGCTGCATTTTCTGTTGGCAGCAAGCAGCCCTGCAATGCTGTGGTGCAGGCATGCCTGAGGTGGGACCACTAAGTCTACTCCATTTTCTCCCACTTTAAGACACCCAGCTGTCTTCACTGACCTCACACACTTGTGAGGTCTAGTAAGCAGTCTGGGAAGACTACTGAGCTAGATGCTGATATTGGATACGCAAGTCAGGTGCCTAAAATGCAGTTTCCAGTAGCCAAATCATTGTAATGGCTGGTTTCTGTGTGTCCACCTTCCTCCCTCCTAATCATAGAATCATAGAATAGTTTGGGTTGGAAGGGACCCTCAAAGATCATCTACTGCAACCCCCTCGCAATGCACAGGGACACTTCACCTAGATCCATTTGCCCAGAATTACATCCGTTCAGGCCTTGAATGTCTTTAGGGGTGGTGCATCCACCATCGCTCTGGGCAATCTCTGCCAGTAATTTACCACCGTCACATGAAAGCATTTCTTCCTCACATCCAGCCTGAATCTCCCCTCTTTTAGTTTAAAACCATTGCCCCTCATTCTATTGCAACAATGCACCCTTAGATCCCCCTCAGCATCTGTGCCATGCCTGTCTGATCCCACCCTGAGCTATGCCAGCTCTCAAGGCTGATAAAAAACCCAACTCTGCATAGTAAGTGAATGATTTTTCTGGCTGTCTAGCAAGTTGAAATGACTCAGTGATAGGGCAGACTTACTCTGGCACAAAATAAAGGTAAAGATCTTACCAAGTAGGATACGGAGGAGAATGGTTAAATGAACTTTAAATACTGTCCTAATCAAGGAGGAATAATTCACTGTGTATAAAAAGGGGATCTAGCAATTTCTCTAATGTCTATTTTTAAGGGTTGTTGTCTTTATCACCACAGACTGCTATTAAAATGTACATGTGTGACTCAACATTGAGTCAATCTGTCATAATTTGAGGAAAGCTGAAAAAACCAAGTTTTCTTCTTTCTTTGGAGTGACCAAAAATATTTTTGCCAATAAAAATAACTGTATTGATAAACAAAACAAAAAAAAAACCATAGAGGTACAAAAGTTGTGCTATAACTATGCCTATACAAAGACTTTTTTTCAGTACAAAAATTCCCTGCAGAAGTTACACCCCTCACACGATGTTAGCATTCTGGCAAAAGTTTCTAATTTAGCTTCTAATGTGAAGCTGTGGCTTTTGTTGGGAATAGTGGTAGGAGAACAAAGTTGACATTTGGAGATTTTTACATCCCTGCTGTGAATTTTGCCCTATGACTAGACTAGTTTCATCCCTGCTATTTACTTAGAACTTACTGTAAGTCCTCCAGTTCAAAAAAATTGAGAAAATGTTTCACAAATCTGACTTAAACTTTGTGCTTGGAACCAGTCACAGAAGCAATTTGTTTTAGATTTCCTTGAGAAACTTTACTAGATTTTTACTAGGGATATAATCTTTTCTGCTTTGGGAAAAGTTCATCCATGAAAAATATGGACAAAACTGAAGCTTTGTTATTTATATATTCATTTTGATTTATACACATGACTTTTGAAATAGTCCTGGAATATTCCTTGAAATATTGTAGAATGGATAGATCTGGTAATTCCCTTTCAACCACAAACCAGCAGGACTTCAATAGCTGAGCTGCAACAGGTGTAGATACAGCTGATTTCTAAGAACTCTTGTCAGAGCTTTCCCACTTTCTCACAGACTGCAGGATCAAATGGATTTGGAAACTGTGCTCACTAAAACAGGGCTATTTTAAACTAAATAAAGAGCAAATTCCAAAACACATCACAGCTAATTTGCCATTGTTTTCACCATAAACCATAATGAATCCTAATCAAATGAATGCAGCTGCTATGGTGCTGTATCCAAAATAATGTAATTAAATTGCTTCTTGGGGAATTTTAGAATATAAATTTGGCAGAGACTCGTTACTGGCAATTCAACAGTGAAGCATTTATAATCTTATCCAGAGAGGTGATCCTGCATTCTGTCATTCTAAGGACAGAGAGAGGAGAAACAGAACCAGGATGACAAATGGCCAGACCAGAATCTGAAACAAGAAACCGCAGGAGCTTAAGGCTAATCCAAGCCATGCTGGAAAGCCTTTTGGGAAGGCAGGGAGAGAACAGGAGGAGAAACCTTGGGTGAGTTACATTAGGAAAACTCTCTGCCACGCTCTGTGGTGACAAGGTCAACAAGGAAAGAGGGTTCACCAAAGAAGCCTGCAGGAGCCACAGCTTTGCCATCACCAGGGTTGGAAGAGTCACAACCCTGGTAGATTAGAGAACTACCCTAATCAGGCAAGGGTAGTCCTGGGGCATCATGCCCAGAGCTGACTCATCCTCCCTGCCAGCTCCCATAAAAAACCATAAACTCCCGTCCATGTTGTCAGTGAGTGTGTGGATACTTGATCATAATTTAAATGACCAATTTCGGGGGGAAAGGAGTGATATTCGGCAGTTTGGTCTCCAGTGTGATGAATTTGCTGGAGCTGTCAGGACCCAGGCTGGCATATAGAGATACTACATACAACTAAAATATCTGTATATGATGAGTGTGTGCTGAACACACCAACATTGTCTTTACTTGGGATGCCCAAGATCAAACAAGCTGTCATTAAAGTATCAGGAGTTACAATGAAGTGACTACTACAATAATTTCCTCACTTACAAAACTGTAAAACTAAAACAAGGATCATCCTGTCTCATCAGAAAGCAGGTTTTACTTCTGATTTGTATTAAAAGTGACCTCAAAATAAACTGTAATTTCAGGAAAGAGGAATTTGTATTGGGGTTAAATCTCAGCCCTTAAATGTTTATAGCTTTAGTATGCCATTTCTAATTTGGCATATGTAAAATACTGCATCTTAGAGCATACTTTAGTTTGACAAATATTTTTTTGTTCCTTTATATGTTAAAGCAAAGCTCTTGTGATTGTGTTTCCAATACAAATATTCAGTATTATGGCATCAGAATTGGATATCCATGAATATTTAACATTCCATGTTCTCAAAGGAGTTATCTAACACTTCAGCTCAGGGACAGCTGATCAGATGAAGCCAACAGAGTCCTTCACATTATCTTCAGGTTTTTAATTTTTTGGTTTTATATTCCTTTTTTTATTCTTCATATCTTTTTTCTTTTGGTTTTTTGATGTAC
>WYDI02004185.1:28795-48292 GCA_009867235.2 Psittacus erithacus | reverse complement strand
CATCCCTCCGGGAGCCGAGGGAGGAGGTGGGGGGGCAGTGAGTGGGCTGTGTGGCAGGCCTAAACCACGACAACTGCACCTTCAGGCATTTTGTAAATGCCACAAGGACTGTTGATGACGAAACGCATAGCTGTAAATCTCCTAGTTCATCCACATAACTTCTTCATCGTCCCTTACTGATGAAACAATATGACAGTTGAATTCTTCCTGATAAAGCAATATGACTTCTGACAAAAAATTACCATTCAATGATAAGTTAGTGCTGTTATTTAATAGCAAAACATAACATTATTTAAAGAAAATCTCAGTAGTTCAGCTCTGTTCATGAAGTCTGCCCATAAATATATCACACTATTTAAAGTATATTGTCTATGGCAAAAACCTTCTCTTTGTTTTTTAAAGGAGTGAATTTTGTTTTGGTAGCACATGAGACTTGAGTGGTTATTCTCCTAGGAAGAGGTGTAAGAAAACTGTTACTGTTATGTTAAAACTGAAGAAATATTTTCCATGGGGGAGAAAGAATCTAGTTGTCTGTGGCTGATAGCTGTAAAAGGGAAGTATGTTTTGGGGGGAAAAAATATGTAACTTGATAAGCATTTATTTTAAAGCATAGATTTATTGCCTTGTGATTCCTGTGATTTTCAGAATGTTGTTGGTGAGGGTGTCTTTTCTAAATCGATATTTCAGAAAAATGTGCTGTCTGGTTGTCATTAATTTTGATATGCAATCCATAGGTCTGTGGCTGCTATTCTTACTCACTGTATTTAACTCTGTCTCTCATCATCTATTTCTCTGTTTTCCTGACTTTCTGTTGCCATCATGGGTACTGAGAGTATTAAGAAGATGATTTCTAGCAGATAGGGATGTATTCATTGTTCATCTCCCTCTTTATTCTCCCCTCCCTCCTTATTGCCCATCTTCCTGCTACGAAAAACAACATCCCCATCCCTTTTGCTGTTCCTTGTAGGAACTGTCTTTGATTCAGATCTAAACGTAGTGGCAGGAAAGTTGGCAGAAGTGAATAGGCCCTCCTTGGTACCAGTGGAAGTTAAAGCCTATATTAAATATGGCTGGGTATTTTGAGGAGTTCCATTGTGATTGCAAATAAAAATATTAAATGTCAATGTAGTTAACTTATTTATTTATTTATTTATTTATTTAGGGAGAAGAAAGCCATAACTGATCCTTCTTTGTTTAAATACAAAGTCCAACCTATTAAAAAAGATTTATATGAAACTGTTATCGTTAAAGCATCTCAACTAAGGTAAAAATCAGTATATGAAAGTTAAAATTGTACTTTATAACTGTGAGTTGTTTAAGTTGCTGTAAGTTGTTTTTGATATGAAATAGCATTTTAAAATAGTATGTTAGAACTATTAATCAGAGGCACTGCAACAAAATACTATGTTTCACAGGCTTTCTGTAACAAGGGTTCTAAGCTGTACAAGTATTAACACAGATACCCGCTCTTTACAAGTCTCTGCTTTTGTTGGCAAATGGAAGAGAGCTGGTGTTGCTGCTGATACCTGTGCCTACTGCTGTGTCTGATGGGAATAGATGGAAAAAAGTTTGAGAACCCTTTTCTGTAATATTGATGAACTAATGGCACTGGGAGCCTGCTCTGTCGGGTAGTATTACTGGTTTAGAAATGTTAGAGCAGACGCTGACAATCAGAATGCTTTGCTGCTTTAAAGTAGAAGCTGCAAAGAGGATTTGCTGCTTAAATAACAGTTGTGTCATGAACTTAGTTAAAACTTTTTTTGTTCTAAGAGCAGTTTGTGCATGGAAACTTTATAAAGATAATACTTTGAAGAAAAAACCCAACCCTTAAGTGATTTCAAGTCTTTTAGTTCCAGCATGAATAGAGATTAATTTTTTTCGTTACCTACTCCTGTGTAGGTAATTTTTTCCTTCTCATGAAGTAGAGCATGTTCCCTGGGATGCCAGGAAGCATTTAGAGCACATACTGTCCTGGAGTGAAGAGTGCCACAGCCTGATAAAGCAGTGTGTGAATTCACCCCTCTCACTTGGTGGCTTGAAATGTCCGTGCCTTACTTCCACCTTTGAGAGATGTGAATGCTTCTTTCCTGCTGTTCTTGTTTGCTTGTTTGTTTTCCTTGTCTTCTGAAGCAGTTGGACTTCAGTTTTATTTGGGGATTTTAAAAGCTATTGCGATACAAAAGAATGTTTGGAAGATCTAGCAGAGATGAGTAGGCTGTGGAGTTGGTCTGTGTCTTTGTATAAAAGAGGACGTACCAGATCTTCCAAACAAAAATTACAGATGCATAAACCAATTGTTTTAAGTATTACTTGGATTTTGTTTTATTCATAAAGAAATTTTTAATTGAATTGGGGTTGCAAAGAATGGCTATTTGTTACAATGGTAAGAGTGTAATTTATAAATAGGAAAATGAGGAAAAAAAAGGTCAATCTTGATGTTACGTATGTTCTTGCACATATTGTCAGCTGTACTTAAACAATAATTAAAGATGTAGTTGATAATGCTACCTTTTTTCCTAATACAGCCGGAAGAAACATCTCTTTTCTCGTGATAGACTTAAACTTTTTCTGAAACAACACTGTGAACCACATGATGGAGTCATTAAAACTAAGGTAAATAAGAAGAAGGAATTTGTGGGGTAGAGCTTTTTGTAAGTATAATATAATGAGTTAGTATTTAACTTCTCCAGAATAAAAGGATGAATACTGAACTCTGTAAACCTGTAAAACCAGGTTTTTGTTAACTTTTGCTTGTAAACAGGATGGTAGTTTTTCTGTACATGAAGCAGAATTCTCTATTGTCTAATTTATTCTTTAGCTACCAGTTTAGAAAAGTCCCCAAAATAAAAATGGAAGCTTTTATCTAGAAAAATGTTGTTTATTAAAACATAATATATTTTTGCTTAGTCTAGCACGAGTTGTTTTCATTCTTCAAGGTATGCAGCTGGTATTTCGAAGTCAAATAAAAATTAACTATTTCTGTTTTGGTACAGTAAGCTGATACTATCCTGTTGTAATGCTTTTAGCTGGAAAGTATTTTACTGTGGGTAGAATTCGGTCTCCAGTTCTTCAGTGAGACAAAAGTACTGATGAGTTCTGGTGGCTGGAATGGACTTCTGCAGTCATCTTTTGTGAATTAATGATTCATGAATTGTCTTATGTCTATGAAAAGGTAAGAATTTCACAATGAATATCTGTTTTAATCTTTCTTGTTAAGGCAACATCAAGTGCAAAATATAATCTATCAGAACAAGATTTCGCCAACTTATTTCCTGATGACCCACCCACATTTGTCTTCAGTCCTGCAAGCAAACGGCGAGGGAGACCTCCAAAGAGGGCATCCAGTAGTCTTGTAAGTAATAACACTTTTAAGTCTATTTGAAGACATATCAGCATAGTCTGTAAATTCCTCTTGTTTTTTCTGAGCTTTTGTAACAGCTGGAATATAAGGTTGTCAAGCTTTTTTTTTTTTTTTGCAGGTTGAATTGGGATATATTACATAATTCCTATTAAAGTAGATTGCTTTATAGTTAAGCTGGTAGAAGGGACCATAATTGATATGTTATTTTCTTATTTTTATCCATCTTATTTCTGTGACCAAGAAACTAGTTTTTCAGTGTGTTGTGAAGATGCATAGAGTACTTGTCCCTTCTGGAATTTGCTAAAAACCTTTAATTTATACTCTTAGATACAGCTATGTCACTTGCTCTCAGCTGCAGTTATGTTGCCTATCTTTAACGCAGCAAAGCTTAGTGCACTAAGGTACTCAAACAGAAAGCTGGAAGAATAAGGTTGTGTGTCACTGGTCCCCTTACCTATTAGTCAAAATCTCTGAGGACTTTGTCGGAAACTGTTAGAACCTGCTTTCATTCCTTAGAGAACTGCTAGGAAAAAATTGTAATATCTGTTGTTGGTCCCTTCGCTGTAGATATTACGCTTTTCTCTCTTTTTTTTTTTTTTTTCCACTCCCCCTCCAAATTCTCTATTAGGAGGACGAGATTGTGGCTAAACGAAATCCACCAGGAAACAAAACTAAAGTAGCAAGGGAAAAGGCAAGGTTCCAGAAGCAAAAAGAAGATATGCAGGCCATGGGTAAGTTGAGGTTTAGTCTTATGACTAGTGGAACCAGTTTTTACAGGTCTGCAAGGAGGCCATAATTAGAATATTTTTGAGGTTGTACTTTTCGAAGGGAAAATATAGTAAGAGTGCGCTGCCACAGCACTACTGCAAAGTGCTCCTTTTGGTGGTTAGAATGTTTGGTGGTTAGTGTGTGTAGTTTGGTTGTTGTACTTATTTTACTGAACTGGGGAAATGTAGGAAGCTTGCCTTACAGCTGTGTTGCTTTCTATCTCAGATAAAGAGCAAAATAAATTTTTGCATAAGTTTGGATTGTGAAATCATTTATCTCAAAACATGAACATTTAACGCAGTCTGTTGTGTCAGGAAAATACGTAAATGGAAAACCTACCTCAGAATTTAAAAAACCTGCAGTTCTTCCTAAACCTGTAACAATCCTTGGTAATAGGAAATAAGGTGGTTCTTTAATTTTCTTCACTTCTTATTCTAGTTTTCTTGTTTATTCATTTAAAATGTTAAGCCCCCTGACCTCCTTTTATTTGTTAGCCTGCCAGTGGGTTGAGAGACATTGTCCATCCACAGAAAGTGGAAATTTGCATCCTGCTGTTCTTCTGCAGGCATCTACAAAGAAATCAGGGTTTCCTCAGAGTAACATTTATTACCAATTCGAGTTCCAGTTAAAACTGTGTAAAAAGTGAAACTTACACAAAACCCACTGAAATACTAAGTAAGTTTCAAACATACTGACTTTTCAGCAATAATTAAATATTTAAAGATTACTTATTTAAAGGTTTTTACTATCACAGGTATTTCGTGGGTTTATGTGATACCTAGTTTTGACATGTTTCTATTCAGTAGTCAGTAATTACTAAGTATGAAATATGTTGCTGTAATTATACGTGGTTGGAATCAGTTCTTATATTTATATATCACTTGATAGAAACCAATAAGCAAGTAATAAACTTCTGTATACTATACTCATAAAAACAGAAATTTGACTTTATTTCAGAGATGACAACCTTGTAAAATGTATAACAGGCTCAAAATTCTGATTCTGTAAAGAACTTTCAAGTGACTGAATTTCTGGTTGGCATAGAAACCATTCAGTCTTCATAACACTATCTTCTTCATACAGTAATTATAAAAACATCAGATTGTTTAGCACACTTAAATAAAATTAACATTTTGTAAAATTAAAAATAACTGTGGTTTGTTTGGTTTGGGTTGTTTGTTTTTTGTTTGTTTTTTTTTTTCCTTTATAGCTTTTGAAAAAGCTAAATTAAAACAAGAGAAGGCAAATGCTATAGAAGCCAAGAAAAAGGAGAAAGAAGATAAGGAAAAAAAGAGAGAAGAATTAAAGAAGATTGTGGAAGAAGAAAGGATGAAGAAGAAAGAAGAGAAAGAGAGACTTAAAATAGAAAAGGAAAAAGTAATGCATTTGCAGTATATATATTTCATAAGAAACAGTACAATGGCTTTTTAGTTTATTTGTTTCTTAGGTGCTGTCTGCTTCAAGTTACTTTAACTGTTTTCAGTCAGAGAAATGCACTTTAGAAGAATAGGTAGTTATAAGATCACATGGATTTGTATTTCTGGATAAAATTCTCTATATTAAAATTTTAGTTCACAAAAAGTTCTCTTTGAACTCTGAAGTGATGTGGTGGGGTTTTTTTTGTCAATAATGCATGATAGTTTTGATTTGATGGTTGTCTTCTATTTAAATGTTAAAAGACTGTACTGAATCAGATTCACAGTGTGTTAAAAAGTTGGGGGGTTTGTTGTGTTTTCTCTTTGGATGGAAACTGCTAAATAACTTTTTGTCACCTTGAATATGAAGAAATTATTTCACTGTACACATCCACTACCACATGTACCATGCTGCCACATCCACTACCTGTTTTGATGATCTTTTTTGTGGCAGCTTGCATAAATTTTTTTTTTTAGATCTTTTTTTTTTCCCTCATCTTCTTCCATTAATAAAAAACCAAAAAAGCCCCACCAACAAAACCCAAAACTAATCAAACAACAAAACCCCACCAACATTAATTTAAATTTGATACTGTTTTTTGATTGAGATAGTAAGTGATGCAATTCTAGAAACTGTAATAGGGCATTCTGACCATATTTTATATACAATTGTGACACTGTTTCAGGAAAGAGAGAAGCTGCGTGAAGAAAAAAGAAAGTATGTGGAATATCTGAAACAATGGAGTAAGCCCAGAGAGGATATGGAGTGTGATGATCTTAAGGTATGACTGAATTGGGAATAGGTCAAGCTTGTACTTTACATGAGTCCCCAAGGTAGATTCCCAAATGCAGAGGTGGATCTAGATCTGATCCAAATGCAGGAAGGAGGTTGTGTATCACCTGCAGTCATGTAATATTTCCCAGTGGAGATGCGAATAGGATCATCTGTGTTTTCACCCTCCAGAAAAACTTGACAGGCTGTTCCCAGTCTTAACATGGTACAGATGCGTTCTTAAAGCACTGATCTTAGTGTGGAGGGTTTTGAGCATGCCTGACTTTTCTGTTAAATATACAAGATGTGTTCACCTTGATTAGACCTGTGTTACTTAAAAGATTGGAATAATGAAATGATGGTTTTGGCTGCAAAAGGTAGAAAGACTGTGGCATTCTTTTCATTTAAACTCTAACAGTATCCTTGCTTAATGAGCATCTTTCTGGATGATCCTGGAAACATGTAGAAAGTAACAAGAATTTACTTTCCAAAGAGCATAATGTTCTCAACAAGAATGTTCTTGTGCTGTTGTACATAATAGAAGATTGTCTAGTGGTATATATTTATTTACACTTTATTATGATTAATTTTGGCAGGGGATAGAAAAGGTAGGAAAAATTGTCAGAAACACAAGGATGGGGTTTATTTGGAATACACATGGAAACATGAGAAGTACAAGGAGGACAAGTGGGAATAGGGAAGTGTTAAATGAATTGAAGGGGTAGCACTGGTTGGGAGCAATATGAGAATTGAATGTATTTTCACGGAGAGCTGTGTAGTTCCTTGAAGATGAGAGTGAAAACTCTTGGCTGTGTTGAGAAAGGAAGAAGAAACAAGAAAGGGAAGAGCATTGCCAGAACAAGACAAAGCTGAGCAAAACAGTGCTGCTATGTTTCAACTGGATAAGAAAAAGGGAGGGGTGGGAAAGTAGTATCACTACAGTGAAAATTAGCAAGACTATAAATAAAGATGAGTTTAGGTAAGAACTGCTTTTCAAAAAATTCCCTTCTCCAGAAATGTATGAAGTGCCTTACTGTGTTCTTCTGAAAGCACAGTGTTTGGCATTCTTCTCGATGTTTGTGAACTACCACCTTTGTGGCAAGGAGCCATCTTTACTGAAATTTTTTGACTCTGTCCACTAAGAAACAGTTAAGTGAAGACAAATCGTGGAGACTTACATCAAGATGTTAATTTGAAAAATCAGACTTGGTATTGCAAACTGCTGTCTCTGGTTTGGAAGTGGTGTCTCTGTTAAGTGGTCTTGATACATGGTTACGTCTGCTCCCTTTAAAATGTCTGTAGCTATCATAACTGCCTTACCAATGCAAAAATCCAAATACCAAAACAGTCATTAGACATGATCTTGCATATCCTAGTACTAGATGGGTGTGGTTTTATGTGAACATGTTGGGGTTTTGTTTGCTTGCCTTCGCAAGCAATAGTGGGTAACTTTTTAAGAATATGTTTATTTTTGCTTGTCTGGGCAGTTCCAGCAAACTTAAATACAAAACTCTTGTGAAATAATACAGGTTTAAAGGAAAAATCTTGGCAGCCGGTGTTCTTAACTTGTAGTGGGTTTGAGCTCCTTTAAACAAATATACAAAATCTTTCAATTGCATGAACATGAATAAATTTTTATCTCAAAAGGTTGAGATATCATCCAAGTTGCGTGCATGCCAGTTTTTCAAGTTAGTAGTGCCACAGATGTTACCGTAATAACTGTTCGTGTCTTGCAGAAGTACTTTCAGTAAAATGTAAAGAAACCTGACAGATACACTTCTTAGAATCGTAGATCGTTTTGTTTTAATCAGTTGCGTACTCTGCAGAAACCAAAGACAATATTAAGCTGTCCCATTTGGATTGCAGGAACTTCCTGTTCCAGTGCCAGTGAAGACAAGGCTTCCTCCTGAGATCTTTGGTGATGCTCTGATGGTTTTGGAGTTTCTGTATGCCTTTGGGGAACTTTTTGATCTTCAAGATGAATTTCCTGAAGGAGTGACTTTAGGCAAGTTGTCATTTATGTGGCAAGGTGCCCTGATTTTTTTTCTCCTACCAAACAGCCAAACATCTTAGGTGCACCCAAGTACCTGTGCTACAGTATCTTCTCTGCAGCTTTAATGTGTCAGTGCTTTCATGTGCATATCAGTGTAGTTTGCTCTTCACAGTCAACTTCTGCAATGTTTATGAAAATCTAAATTTCAATGTAGAAGTTGTTAATCTACTTATTAAAATGGCTACTTGTACTTTACCCTTGCAGTTATATATTAAGAAAATAATGTTTTGTGGAACACCATGTTTCTGACACCATCACCTTAGGAATATTTGCAGTAAATTATGGAAAAATATCTTATACCTGAAGGAAAAAAAATGTTTCGTTCTTCAGTACATGATCGTTTTCCAACTTTGCGGCAAAAGTGACGCTTCTTAAACTTTATTCACAGAAGTTTTAGAGGAAGCTCTTGTAGGAAATGACACTGAAGGCCCACTATGTGAATTGCTGTTTTTCTTCCTGACTGCCATCTTTCAGGCAATGGCCGAAGAGGAAGAGGAAGTGGCCAAAGATCAAATAGCTGATGCTGAGACCAAAGGTCAGATCCTTAATTTTACTGTTGAAAAACTGAAATTCCACTGGAATTAACTTTAAACTGCATGATTTATGGCATTCCTTTGTTTAACCTTGTCTTATTATGCATGGATAATCTATGTAAGTGGACTTGTTTTTTCTCTTTTGTCTGAAATTAAAGCTTTAAACTGGGTATGGAAGGTGGGTACTGGGGGGAATAGAGAAAGAGCAAGCTTATACAATTGTATCCGGCAAAGCATAATAAGCTTTTAACAGCACTGCTTATGTTTTGGAGATGTGGAAAACTTGTCTTCACCTTCCTCCTCTTCCTTCAGCACTATGAAATGTTTCTCCTGAGGGTCAGGAAACAACGCATTTTCCTAAATCTTCTCAAAGGTCTCTATCTGTAGCTAAAAAAAGAAACAAAAAACCTAGCTGGATTAAAACTTAAAACTCCCCAGCATGACTGTAATCAAGAATTCAATATTCATTGCCCTTCAAGACTCAAAAGTATGCATCCACAACTCCCAGATGCTACCCTGTCTCTGTGTTTTTCCAGTAAAGGATCTTGAGAGTCCCTCTGCCTTTGGACTCTAAGGCTGAAGTTGCCCACTTTTTCAGAGGTGTTTACTGTATGCTAACCACTGATGAAAAGAAAGTATAGGCTTTGTTAAAAATTTATGTGGTCCTGTGTTTATGGACTGCCAGATTTGCTGACTAATTAAAGAAGTTTTGACCCTTCTGCTAAGCTTTATCTCATTAGCAGTAGATAGGAACATCAGAGCACTCCCCATTTGAGTTCAAGTGAATCCTGTAGTGCCTCCGTAAGACAGATATGTGAGGTACAGGGAAGTTCCTTTAATTCCTTCTTTGAAAACTATGAATATTCTCATGCTTAAGGTTTATGTCCAGTCTGTAAAATGCCTTTGTATAAAATATGAGCAGTATCTTCAGCAGTGGAGTCTGCTCTTTTTAAGGGAATAAAGTTACAGATTTGATATGGTGTTAAGAAATTTAGACTGAATGTTTATTACTGTTGCATTTAGCAATTAAATGGTATTTTTTAACTACTCAGAGTGTTGCTTGGGCAATATAAGCAAGGATCCCGTTATCAGGTAATCATAGAATAGTTGATTAGATTCTTTACTACTCATAGGACTGATCAGAAAAATTGTAACTTTCATGTTTTAATTTGATGATACGGGGCTGGCAATTGCAAAAAATCTGCTGATTCTAATTTAGCAAAGCTGTGGGAAGGGCACTTTATCCAGTACTTGCCTTGGAACTTTCATTTCTTGTCACCTTTAGGCATCTTCTTTCCTGTAAAAGAATTACGTGTTCTTGGCTTTATAATTCTGGATAACCAAACTAGTAGTAGTCAGCATGTTTGCTAACTGCAATTTTGTACCGACAGTGTTTCTGCAACAGCAGACACCACGAGTGTACAGGTTTTGGTGTGTGCAGTACTTTCTCAAACTGTGTCATGCAGATACAGTGAGAGGGGAGGTGCACATCTTACTCTTGCAGTGTCTGGGTGACAGTTGTCAAAAACTAGTCATCATATGAGACTCTGGTGGATTTGATTTTTGTGTAGTCTTAGTTTGGGTTTGTGGTTCTTTACTGACTTGGTGGCTATATAACTGCTTAATGATTTGGATTTGAATCAAGTGAAATTGATGAAACTGCATGCAACATTAGAAAAAAGCTGCCAACCCTCTGGAGAAATACCTGTAAGTGCTAAGGAAACTTTTGTCTAAGAAACAGGAATTTTGCTGTTTCTCCCTTTCACTGCCCTACTTTCCTGGTCAGTTTGCTAATGTGTGATGCTCCTTATGAAGTGCAGATGCTTGTTTTGGTAAAATATGGTTTCTTTGTAGTGCCTTATTAATTGCTTTTGTGCAAGACAGTAAGGCTATGTCTGAGTTACAGATTAAAAGTATACAGTGAATGGTGATAACCAGTATCAAAATGTGTGATTGATTTGGATGGCCTTTCCTAAAACCAAAATGATGATAGGAAGTAACAGTTAATTTGAGGGAATGAAATACAGGTTTTCTTGCATTGTTGGTTGGTTTTGCTTTCAAGTGTGTTTACAGATTTGTTTTTGCTGCCTTTTATGTTGCCATTTTGCATGTTTTGTGCATTGTGGTTGCTTTAACAGCTTATAGGGAAAACAACGTATAGCATGTGGTGCACGTCCTTAGCTTTTAGTTGGATTTTTAGTTGCATTTAAAGACATGTAAATTTTAATTAGGGTGTTGAATTGAGTTTTGAATACATTAATGCTTTTGTAAATATTTGGCCTTCTTCCTGCTTTGTCTGCAACTTACAAAAAACCAGCTTGCTTTCCTCCTCTTCGCAGTACAAGTCTTAATTTGCACTAGAATAAAGTGTTTATTTCCTTAAAGATTTAACAGAGGCTTTGGACGAAGATACAGACCCCACAAAATCTGCACTGTCTGCAGTTGCAACTTTGGCAGCTGCATGGCCCCAGTTACATCAGGGTATGTGTGGGTTTCACTTCTTATTTTGTTGCTGTTATTAATTTGCTCTGTATTTTAAAGCACATTTTTAAATACGCATATACATTTAAATGCCTATATAAAATAACTGTTCATTCTTCTCAACTGTAGGCTGCAATCTGAAAAACTTGGATCTTGATAGCTGCACTCTTTCTGAGATTCTCAGACTTCACATTCTAGCGTCAGGTGCTGATGTAACATCAGCCAATGCAAAATACCGTTACCAGAAACGAGGAGGGTTTGATGCTACTGATGATGCTTGCATGGAGCTGAGATTAAGTAATCCTGGTCTTTTGAAGAAACTTTCAAGTACCTCAGTGTATGATTTGTTGCCAGGTAATACAAGACAATAAATGTTAGAGATTATTAGATTACTCATCGAATCCTAGAATAGTTATGATTGGAAAGGACCTTAAGGTCATCCAGTTCCAACCCCCTTGCCATGGGCAGGGGCACCTCACACTAAACCATGTCACTCAAGGCTCTGTCCAGCCTGGCCTTGAACACCGCCAGGGACGGAACATTCACAACTTCTGTGGGCGACCCATTCGAGTGCCTCACCACCCTTACTGTAAAGAACTTTATATTCAGTCTAAACTTCCCGTGTTTAAGTTTTCATTAAGTGACCAGTTTTGTAACTGCTTCAGATCAGTAATGGTTGAAATTTACTGTGTCATAGAATAATTCAGATTGGAAAGGACCTCTGGAGGTCACCTAGACCGACAGCCACCCTCTATGCTCTGGCCCCTACAAGCAGATCAGAGATTGCAGAGCCTAGGCAGTCTCGTTACTTCTGAGTAGTTTTTTAAAATCCCATTTAGAAAAATGTTAGTTTCACTTGCAGAAGGGGATCTCTCTGGGAGAAGCATCTGAGTGTTTCATTCAGCCTCTGCTTTTTATTGCTGTTCTGATTTAGGTCTGTTGTATGTTATTTGGAAATGGAGAAAAGAAATAATACCTACTGTTACTTTTCTCCATTTTGAAGATAATATTGCATTTTAGTTCTTTCAGTGCTAAAAGTTAATAAATTAAAAATAAAGGCTTACATCTCTGAGCAAAGCATATCTTTTTCAAGAAATGCTGCTTTGTAAGTGCATCTGGTACACTTACACTGCAGATGTTTGACTGTTCATTTTTTCTCAAGTGAGAGTCATCAGTCTGGAGTGTGTAAGCGTAAGGCTTATTTATCAGCTGTATAATGAAGTGGTCTAAATTTTATTAGGAGAGAAGATGAAGATCCTTCATGCCCTCTGTGGGAAACTTCTGACTCTTGTCTCCACTCGAGATTTCATTGAGGACTCTGTTGATGTGTTACGACAGGCAAAACAAGAGTTCAGAGAATTAAAAGCAGAACAGCATCGCAAAGAGCGAGAGGCAGCAGCAGCAAGGTAAAACTAGGATATGGAAAGCTAAATTTTGTTGCTACAAATTAGATTAATCCCTCAGCTACAAAAGGTATGTGACAACCAGTACTAGTGTTTGTATTCTGTGGTGATTTCCTGAGACCCTTAGGTTTTCACAACGAGGAGTGAAACCTTATTGTGCTAAGCATTGCGCTTTCCCACATTACTGTTGTTTTTTTAGATGATGCTGTAGTATAAAAGAAAATAGATGCAGACAGATCAGGTACTAGATTAATTGCAACTGGTTTTCTATATCCTTATTATTAGGATACGTAAGAGGAAAGAAGAAAGGTTAAAAGAACAAGAGTTAAAAATGAAAGAGAAACAGGAAAAGCTGAAGGAAGAGGAGCAAAGAAATGCTGCGGTAGAAGTATCTGTTGGGTATGATACATGCTATTACTGTGACGCATATGATAGAGCACTTAGTGATGTGGTCAGACCTTCCTTACTTAGTTTTAATTTTCTCAGTCATATACGAAGATGTATTTTAAATCTATAGCCATCAATGTTGATTACATTTTTCTTCCTAGTGTTCTAGAATTGCTTTGTGAAAGAGATTGTTATTTTTAAACTCAACTCATTATTATTATACTCATAATTCTATAAAAAGCTACTGACATGAGAAACTTACAAAATGTTGGGGTGTTTTTTGTATTACGTTGTCTTGCATTGATTTCAGACTTATGGATATCATCATAATAGACTATTCCAGTTTGTGGAACTGGTCTGATCTGAGCTACATAATACTGATCTCGCATGACAGTTTATAAATCAAACTAAATAGTGGGTTTTGTTTGTTTTTTAAAAAAAATGCCATGCTATCCCAGATGATTTCCATAAAACTAAGATTTTTTTATTCTGTTAGCGATGCTGTGTGGCTTCAGACGGTAAGATTCATGCAGATGCAGCTGTATCTGATTCCAGAAAAAAAAAGCAAAGTGTAAATACAACAGCATACCTTTTCCTGTTTGAGGAAGGGTGTTAGTTAAGTATATTTGCTTGCAAAAAGTAAGTATGGGCCAAAGGCAGATTTGTGCTATGTTTTTGAAACTCCAGTTGGAGGAGGGGGGGGAATATTATCCTGTAATGATTGCATGTAGTTCTTGAGGTTGTTTATTGTATTTGCTACATGAGGGGAAAAATGTGTAATAAATATTTTATAGAACAGTGTACATTTTACTGAGGAAGCATTTTTTTAGTCATGAAAATATTGAGGTCAGTAGAACTATACTATAAAATGTCTTGACAAAGGGTCTTATTATAATAATGCTCTTCAAATGAAAGAGTGAATACCAAAGAGCAGGTTTTTGTCTTTAATGTGGAGCTTTCCATTTACAGTTCAGTGGGTTTCTTTTGGGTTTTAATATAATATGACTTAAGATTTTATTTCTTTTTTAAAGCATTATGGGTCTTCTACTAGCTTAAGTACTTCTGAGAGGAAAATGCAGTTTGTGTTGAAAATGCCTTATTGTGTATTTTTTTTCCCATTCTATTCAGCTTTTAATGGCTGGTCACTTAGTCACCTTTTGGTTATTTTTTTATGTGTCAGGGAGGAGGAACGGGAAGACCTTGATACTAGTACAGAGAGCAAAGAAGTTGAACGTAAAGAGCAAGATGTGGACACAGTGACAGAGGATGAAGAAGAGTTGGGACCAAACAAAAAACGAAGAAGGGGTAATACTATAATGGATTTGTTCATTTGTGTACATGTATGCACACACACATACATGCACTTGGGAAGTTCTTGGGGTTGTAGTAAATTTTTATAAAGCATCAATCTTTCTTGTAAACTTTTTAAAGAAAAAGAGAAAAAAACCCCTCAAACCCACAAGCAAAACAAAAAAAAAACCCCACCCAAACAAGATCATAATGAGTTGTTAAGTGCATGGAGTTGGCCTGGTGTTGTTACAGCATTGGGCTGTATGTCCTTTCACATTCCAGTTTCTTCTGTTACTTGATCTCTGGACTCCTCATTGTCTAAAACCCAGGCTGTTGCCTGACAAAGTTATGAGTAGTGCACTCATCTTAAATGGAATTTCAAGGTTCTTGAATGCCCATGTTTGAGACATTGTGATGGGAGGGCGGATAACTGTTATTTCATTCCTACAGTTGGGGAAACTGAAGGTCACACTGGAAATAGGTAGAAATTGAGTGCCAACAGCATTGTTCACTGTTGCATGTGTCAGTTATAAGATGTACTTTTCTCGATGACTGTCACGACCTTATTCTTTGGTAATCTAAAATGTAAACTGGAGTATATTCAGCAGGCATAAGTTAAAGGGACATAATAGTAAGATATCTATTGGGGGAAAAAAAAAGGAGCGGTAAAATAACTGAGTTTGTGATAAAACTTCTTATATAGGGATTCTGGTCTTGCTTGAGGCCTTTGTGAGGCTTATGTTTACCATTTTGAGTATGATAAATTAAATCCAGACCAGTTTGCATTCAATAATGAAATTGCTAGAATTTCACTTTATCCTGATAGAGTACTTCTGTAACATACTTTTCTTAAAATTCTAGGCATTTTTATAGTGCTAAAAATGACAATGTCGGTAAATGAGACTTGGTCTAGATTCTGCAGATTGAAAGTATGCTAAAGACTGCTACCCCTTTATCAAGGGAAGGGGAATAATCACTTGAATTTTTCTTTAACAAAAACTAGTATTGCTTGACTAATCTGATGGCCTTAGGCTGTGAGTTTTGGTAATCACAAAGGGACAGATCAAAACCCCACCCTTTTCTTGAGTTTTTGGTTAAGGAAAGAATTTATAAGTACATTGCTGTCATACTTCTTCCTTTAACTTCTAGGAAGGAGAGGGCAAAATGGATATAAAGAATTTACAAGACAAGAAGAGACTGCTTGTGAAAAGAGTGAACCTCTTACTGCTGAAGATGAAGAAGCTTTAAAGCAAGAGCAACAGAAGAAAGAGAAGGAACTGTTAGAAAAGATTCAGAATGCAACTGCCTGCACAAATATCACCCCATTGGGTCGTGATCGTCTGTACCGACGCTACTGGATTTTCCCCTCTGTTCCTGGATTGTTTATAGAAGAGGACTATTCTGGTCTCACAGAAGACATGTTGTTGCCTCGAACCTCTTCCTTTCAGAATAGTGTACAGTCTTGCACAAATGAACCTCAGGTATTCAGTAAAACTGGAGAGTCTTTGAAATCTTCTGAATCTACCTCCAATATTGACCAAGATTCACACACCAGTGTTGTCGTAGAGGTGCCAAGGCCAGTATATAAACCAAACCGTTGGTGCTTTTACAATTCTCGGGAGCAACTGGACCAACTCCTAGAGGCTCTCAATTCCCGAGGACATAGGGAGAGTGCCTTAAAAGAAACTCTTTTACAAGAGAAAAGTAGAATATATGAACAACTAAGCAGTTTTCCTGTGGAAAAATTCCATATTCCAGGTAAATGAAATGAAAATTTCTTGGTCTTGCTTCTGCAGCTCTAACTTCTATATAATACTTTTAGAAACCCCTAATTCTCATTCAATTGCAATTGCTAAGAGATGAGAATTATTCTTAAGAATTGTTTCACTCTGAAAAATGGATTTGGTTTTTTGGGGAGGTTTTGTTGGTTTTTTTCTGATGGATCTTTGGTATTTTTCTGGTGGCTTATGCTAAAAAATACAATAATTTTTTGTTTATGTCACTGCTTAGTGAAGTGGGATTGACTTTTAAACAAACATCTCTAGGAAGTAATTTGAGCTTTGGAAAAAGATTAACTGGGGAATAAAGATTACTATCTGCTAAAGGTAAATCATAGTATTGATCATCTGATGTCCTCATTTCCAGTCTGATGAGAGCAGACACAAGTTTACGACACTGGTGACAAACACTGCAAAGGGAAGCAGTTACTATTACTGATTTTCTGAGTAGGACATGCTCTTTCATAACATTATAATGCGTGAAAATCTTTCAAAAGCCTTTATTGGCCTATTGTGAACAAGGGAATGCATACTGCAGGGTCATACTAATTCCTTTGGATCGAATGTTTAAGAAATGGCATTTTGTTTTGAATTATGCAAAATTACTGTGAAGACTTCATGTTAGCTGTGTTGAGGCAAGGGAGAATTACTTGTATCAGAACTGAGCTCTGTTTTACTGGAGTGTATATATGCCAGGTCATGCCGTGAATGCATCACGTATGTAAGTTAATACCTGGTCTGCCGTTTCTTTTAGTGGAACCTAGTATGAGACAGAGTTTCTGCATAGTAATTAAGCTGTATTTGGAGTTTTTTGGCTATGTTTGTGGGGTTTGGTGAGAAAATTTCTGTAATTTTATAATAAATTTATGTATGTGTGTGGTTCCTTCTGTTCCTAGTTTCTGCACCTTTATCTGTATTCTGTGTGTTGCATTTCGTGTTGCTTTCTGCCCTGAAGCAACTGGATTTTCACAGCCGTAGGTGTTTCATCTCTTGCTAATTGTAGAGTAATGCTGATTTATTTATTTATTTTTTGAAGTAGCTTTGAACTTAAACAGAAATCAAAAAAATTCAAATGCAGTGGTTCAATACCAGTGCTGCTTCCTCTGTGTGACAAGCAGTCATAAGTGGCAGTATGTAGCTGTACTTTGGAGGGAGCTTTACTGCTGTGAACTCCAACTGCTACCCTATTCCCTTCACTCAAATAACTTGCAGGACAAGTGAGAATCACTCTTAGGCTGTAGGCTGCCCTTCTCCCTTTTTGAGTTCCCATTCAGGAGAGAATGGAAATAAAGTTGATACGTGCTATCACTTGATTCTATTCCAGTCTCCACTAACTTTTCCTCATCAATTATTTGCAAGCTTATTGCTGCTGTTTCAGATCTTCTCAAGAAAAAACACGATTTTTAATCCAGAAAGATGTTTCCCATGTCCAGACATCAGAGTATGCTAGTATGCATTTTGAGAACATTTACATAGTTACTTTCACTTACAGGGAATTGTTTCCACAATTGAGAGCATCTTAGAAAATTATCCTGTACTTCCTTAACAACAGTGTTATGGTAACTTTTTATTAAATACCTCCAAGTTCTTGCACATACCTCCTCGTTACTGCATTCATAGGATTTAAGGTAGATCCTGTGAACAGGAATGTTTGCCACCTATGCAGATTCGCAAGCACTAATTTAGGATCTGGGCATCCTTTCAGCTCTTTGTGGCTTTTAGAGTTTTGCATTAATTTTGAGTTATTTTATGAAGAGGTTTTTGCTTGACAGCCCATCATCAGCTCTTTTTAAGAAATTATCTTGCTGTCTTGTTCCTTTTTTTCCCCAAAACCTTTAATTAGAGGGGACAGTCAGTCTGTCTGTGCCTGTATCATGTTTCCTTTCTGTTTTGTTTTAAAGTTAGGTTTTTAAAAGGGATTGCATATTGTTCTGTTAGTTTTCGCAGCTGTCAGTTCCATAAGCTTGTTCTAAGTGTAGCCATGATAAAGACCTGTGCAGGAAAGAAAACTGAGGAGCTCTCCTCTAAAGTAAGGGTTATTAAGTGAAATGGACTATTTTAAGACAAAGTAATGACTTCTAAATTGACAAGGATTTCTCATCTTGTGTGTTGGGATGAGCAGATGCTAACCTGTAGGTCTTCCCTTAAAATTGTACTCTGCGTGGTCGGATCTATATCCTTAGTTGGTGTGGAGATGTTGGTGTTGGCAACTGTCGCTACATATAAGAAGGGAGTTTTGAACCTGTGTGTTTAGTTTGTTCTGCCCTGTACTACTATTGTTCCCTCCACCAGTGGCTACTTTAAGGAACAAAGTCCACTAACGTGAAGTTGCTTGGTATTCTTGCAGACAAACCTCAAAGTGACGTCAGACCTCCTTCAGGACGGGGAAGGATGCAGAATGCCCATGATGGATCTCATGTATCTGCAGAGAAGCAGCTTGAACTGAGACTTAGAGACTTTCTTTTAGACATTGAAGACAGGATCTACCAAGGAACACTGGGGGCTATTAAGGTATTTGTGAATTGTGGAATACCTAGAAGCATGGTGGTGCCAGCGAGTCTGTAACTTACATGAGAACTCTTGCATGTTAAAGGTTTTACTGAAAGCATAATTAAGTTGTGTAGACAGTAACTGGCACTAAAAGTTTTGTACCCTTTGATTCTTCAGAAACTTCAAATTTGTATGTTTGCTTCAGGTTACGGACAGACAGGCTTGGAGAGCAGCCTTAGAACATGGGCGGTATGAGTTTCTGAATGACGAAAACAAAGAAAATGGTATAATTAAAACTGTGAATGAAGAATCTGAAGAAATGGAAACTGATGATCAAGATAAATTTATTGTGAAAGACAGGTAAGAGCTGTGGTTTAAATAATGGCTCTTCCCTATGTAGCAGTGCTGTGTTTTTTTCAACTCTCAAATTGTTTTTACTCTCAAATGCTTTGGAATGGTATTTTTTTAAGATTTGAGTTGTAATGTGAGATTTTTGCGTTAGTTTATATTATTTAAATTACATTATTTATACTTCTATGTGAAAATAATTTCATGTATTTTTGCGACACTGTTCTATTACCCTGTGAAACTAAGGCACCGATTTTTACTTCTATTCAGATATTACACTGCTCAAAATGAATGTTAATTGTCAAACAAGAGATACGTGAATTCATTATGAAAATGTTTAAAATTGTCATGGGTTCAGCAGTAGCAGTCATTTTTTCTCCTTCTTAGTGGCTGGTGCGGCGTTGTGTTTCTAACTTTC
>WYDI02004185.1:0-28695 GCA_009867235.2 Psittacus erithacus | reverse complement strand
AAGGACAGGTTGTGGGGGGAAAACAAGCAGGCTACATGCTTTGTCTAATTTACGACTAAGCTTAAACCACGACAAAAATACAAAGAAAATTTAATCTGGCAAATTCTGTTTTGCTTACCAGAAGGAGGGGAAGGGAGGGGGAAAAAAAAAGTAACAATCCACTTTGTAGAAGAAGTGGAAGTATTTAAAAGGGAGAATGGGAATAGTAACAAATTGCTGGTCGGACCTTCCAGTGCATCTTTTCATGTGTCACAGTAAGAACCATCAGTGCAACAGGCCATGGTCTGCATTAACCTTTAGCACTGCAGCAAAACAGATATCTTACAACTTCATGAACAACTGTCCTTCTGAAGAGCAAGCTGCAATATAGTAAAAGAGAGGAAACCTCAAATCATACAGTGTTGCTCCAGTAAAAGTGTTTCGTTGGCTTTGTTTTGGTGTTTCTTTGAGTCAGATATGGGACTCTCCATATCAGTGTGTGTTATAAGTCAAACTATAGAAACTGTGAAGATTTCGAAATACTTAATTCTTAGAAGTTACCTACTTTTCAGAAATAAATTTCTACCTTAATTTACTTAATATGTTTAATTATGTACCTTGATAGGATGTGAATGTTGAAATATCACAGGAAGAAGATTCACTGAAGGCTGTCATTGTACTAACATACTACTTGCTTGTGTATTCTGTGAGGTTTTTCTTTTAGGCAGGAGTTAGACTTTTATTTTATGAAAGCTGTACTTTTGGATGAACTCTTGAATGCTCTGTTCGATACAGGAATTGAAATTTCTTTAAGGTTTTCCCCTTTTTATTTCAGTTTGATGAATTAGTATTTTTATACAACACTGCCTTTTGGATGTGAGTTCTCTAGTTACGTGCAGAATGGGTAGGGTCAGCCTGCTTTATATTAATGACACAATTTGCAGACATTTGCCTATGAAAGCCACAACACAGAAATATTCCACTGTTTTAATTAAGAAGCTAAAATTTATCTTGTCTTCAGTTACCTTGGGCACTTGCTCCATTGCCAGCTTGATGCAGCTGCAGAAGCTTGTTGCTTCATTTTTTTTCCATTTGATACTGACTCTGTCAAAGTTTTTGAATAAAGTCTACTCTAATAATGTCTTGCATATTAAAAGAAAGACTATGGGATTCTGAAATCATGTGACAGACTGCTTTTGATGCTGGGCTTTTTATCCACCTCAGAGCTAGTGACATCTCATTAAGACCTTGGAGTCTGACTAGTGAAATGTAAATAACTGTGCAGCTTTTTTTCGTTTGCTTTCAGGCTCTCAAAATGTGTGTGACTGCAAAATATAATGAACAGCTTTTAAGCGTGGAAAAAAAGGAACAGGGACAACCAAAAGCATTGCTCATTCACCAGAATAAAGTAGAATCCAGACAGTCTAATTAGCTGCCTTTTTTTTTTTTTTTTTTTTAATAAACCCCCAGTAGAAGTTGAATTTTGTTTTCATTCATGTGAGTTGCTCTTCTACACTATACTTAATATTTGTGGTTCAGGAAAATTACACTTTAAAATTATTATTTAGTCTTTGGTCAAAAAAAGGCTGTTTTATTGGAAACCTAACCTTCCCCCCCCATCCTCCCCCTTACTTGAAGGATGAGAATGTATAAGTTAACAACTCTTGATTTAACATTCTAAAATTACTTTCTGGTTTTACTTAATTTATTTTATTTTAAAAAATCTTATTAATTGTGGGGATATATGTAGCTGAACTTCTGCAGATAGAAGTATTGTAAAAGGCTACACCTTACCACTGGATGTGTTTTCACTGAAGAATTATTGAGACTATAGTCTCCACGAAAATCTCTCATAAGCTAGCCGATGGATGTTGCATCCAATCTTCTGGAAATCTTCTCTATATTTCAGTACAATTATTAACTTTGTTACTGGAAGATGATTTATCTAGATTAACTAATTAAGCAAACTTGACAACTGGTATAGCTTAATCACGCCTGTGTAGTACCTGTTTGAGTCTATAGCCCATGCACGTAAGCAAGAATAAAACTCTACTGTGGATACAGACCTAAATAAGTATCTGTGGTGTTTAATTCTAAGTATGTTAAAAAAAAAACCAAACAGTGAGATTGTTTACTACATTTCTATTCTAGACTCGTTGGGTTAAAAACTGAAGCTCCAAGTGCTGCATCAACAAGTACAAGTACTCCTCAGCCAGTTAATAATGTGGTCCACTGCTTGGCATCTGCACTGCTTCAGATAGAACAAGGAATTGAGCGCAGGTTCCTCAAAGCACCTCTTGGTAAGCTTTCAGAATTGAAACTGTATGTCTCTAATTTTGTGTAAGATTTTGTACCACAAAAGAAAACCACCCAAGCCCAATGGCTTCTTATGTAAGACTGAACGCTTTAGAGGGACATGTTGGGAAAAGAACAAGTAACTAATTTATGGCCATCTATTATTGTAAAATATTGAAATATCATTAAACTAAAAATTAAAATTTAAAAAATGGTCAATTTATAAGGCCTTAGATCTTGAGGAAATACTAATATTTCTCTCATAATTCTCCATGTCCTGAATTACATGTATTAAGTAACAGCATATTTTACTCTTAAATGTGTGCATATTTAACCTGGATCATTTCAGTGATCTTGTTTATGTCGCCCTACAATTATAATGATCATTGGGAAACACTTATGCAGAAATGAGTAAGCTTTCTGGGGGAATACTCTCTAGTTCATCTTTACTGTTGAGGCCAATGTGTCATGCAACTATACAATGAGTTTGTTCCCTGTGGTTTTTAGGTAGCAAAAATGTATGTTCTTTTTTATACTGTTTTGGTGAAAGCAATGTAGGTCTGGTTTATCTGGATCACCTTGTTCATCAGTAACAGAATATTTATGGTATAACATAGTAAAGATTTACATTACAAACTTTCAGATCCTCAGGTTTTGAATTTAAGCTGTACAACTTGGAAATGAAAGGTTGTAAGAAAAATATAAACTAAAGCAAGATTATAGCTTGACTTTAACACACATTCACTGTTTGGACTCCTCTGATGTGCTCTGGGGGTGAGAGTCAAAGTGCATAAAGTCACTTTGTTTTCTGGGGAAAATGCAGGTTTTGGTGCATTAACACTAGACGTTAGTGCCCCATGGCACAGTTGACCTAAAACTCTTTCTGCACCTCTGCTGCTGCTGCATGGAGTCTAGTGTCTGGATATCAGTTGCCACTGAAGATGAGTTTGAGCTAAATTTGTGCCAGAGACTTTTGACACACAGGCATGGGTTCCCTTCCCTAAGATCTCAGTATCATTGTGATGACCTCTGGAAGAGGGAAATGTGGCAAATGATTGAGATGAAAGGGAAGTGCACAGGAGTAGTTTAAACTGCATCTGTTTAAAAGCGTTACTCAGCAAAGTCATCAATTCAGGTATGTCTGCCTTTTTCAAGCAAGGCATAACAGAACTTATTTCCTGCTATATGACTAGATTTATAACATGTGCATGAGACAGTTAATTAACAGTGCATCCAATGTTTGTTGTATTTACTTTGCATGTGCAGGTTGTAAATATGTTGTGCACTGTGTGCCTGCACTTCCAAACTCTCTCTGAGGGTATTTTGGCAACAGCATCTTGCTGACAGCTGTAAGTTTACTATAGTGTTCCCTTAAGGGAAAAGACATGGTTATTAGTAGGTTATAGCCATAGACTGGGCATCCTGAGTTAGAGGAAATGGATTAAAAGAGAAGTGTCCCTAAAGTATTGGAGATAAAGTTTCCTTAGCAATCCTTCTGCATCTTTTTTCCAGTGGTCTGAACTCTGCCATAATCTAATGATGGTTCATGTTTTTGCCTGACCCTTTGAATGATGCTGGGGTTTCTTGTTTGTTTTTAACTTGGGAATCCTGTTTTCCTTTGGATGCCTCATACTATGTGTCAGAGAAAGTACATAGGGAAAGTAATATATTATTTGCATTTCTTAAATCTTGCACAGGCACAGTAAAATATACAAATATACATCTCTTCTGCTCTGAAGAATGGTACTGCTGTAAGCTTACCGTAATACATAGAACAACCTGCATAGCTGAAGGAGCAGGAAGGATCCCAGGTGTGCTCTGCTCGGGCTTACTGTCCTAACCATTAAGGGATGGTGTCATGTTCCCTCTTCCTTGCTTTATTGTTGGTGCCAAGTGTCTCATGTTTTGGCTTGCGTAATGAGCTGCTTTTAGCAGGAGATGAGTCTGACTGAAGGCAAGGTTTTAGTTTTGTCATTAGAGAGCTCTTGGAGGAGCCGTGGCTTTGCGTGGCTCTGGAGCAAAGAAAGCTTAAAAAACCTATTCACTTCTGATTTTATGACCACTAGGCAGATAGTTATGTGACAGGTGCTCTGACTTGAGAACTTGTGGATGTGACCAGAAGGTGCAACTGCAAAATGTCAAGGAAGCCTGCGTGTTTGAGAGGCATCTGTCAAACTTGGGCACTTCAGCAGTCAAGCAGCAGTTGTGGATGCACACCTTTCTGGATGTAACTCTTCAGTGTTTCAGGTGTTTAAAAAAACAAGAGTGTAAAATTTGCATCATCTTACATTGAGCTTAAGCTCCCCAGTTGGAAACAGTGTCTTTGCATGCTACTACAGCAGGTTCTGTTTCTTAGATTGCAACTTATGTATGTATAACAGGCAAAGAAAAGTTTTCTACTTAGCTTGACAAGGAGGTGTTAGTAGTGTTACTAAAACTTTGTATACAAAGTGGACACTGCTGCTTGCAGGGAGACTGCCTTATGCTCAGAACTGTGATACGCTCTTTTGTTGGCCTCTCTAGAAAGTGGCCAGCAGTACTCTGACAATAGAAATTAACTTCTAGTTTGTAACCACTGGGTTTTGGTTTGTGGGGGTTTTGGGTTTGTTTGCTGTCTTGTTATGCTTGATCTTACATAGTCCATTGTGTCCATACACTCATTTCTTTTCTAACAGGAGGGGTTTTTAATAGTTGTTCCAACTGCTTAGTGGAACCATCGCTAGACCAAATGCCTGCCTGTCTGTTTCTAATGTTAAACCTGACAAGCCCAACCTGTTTAGGCTGATTTAATTATCACTGAGGTAAAAACAGTGGAAGTCAAGCAAGTGCTAGGAGTTCTGTTTGATAGCAGTACAGAGGAACACTTTAGGTAAAAAGAGTACCCCTGCATTTTGGCTTTGAACCAAGTTGAACCTGCTTTGTCTTCATCGTTATTTCAGTTGCTCCCTTCACTGTGGAGTTTCTTTTCCCTCTCTGCTCCTCCTTCTCTCCTCCCGCCCCACTTCACTGTGCTTAGTTCCTATTAGGGAATGGAGCCATAATTCAGAATTTTTAGTTTTCAGTCTATTTAAAGCTTCTAGTACTAAAGACAGCACAGTGAAATTCACTGCAATCACTGGCAAGTTTATCCCGATGGCCTCCAGGGTGCAGAGCAGACAAAGGGGCACAGCACAGCAATAAAAGGACCAGCTGCTCGTCTCTGCTCCGTTTTTGTTCTGAGCCTCTATCAGGCTGCCAAGAGCCTCACTGGTGATTCTGATAAGTTTAGAGTTGAGGTGCATACCAAATATTCAAGTGGAAAAGCAAGAAAAGACTGACACAGAAGACAGCAATGCAAAGGAGGTCTAGAAACCCCAGAAACTGCACCCTCTGCCTTGCAGAGCTGCTAGGTGGCCCCTAATCTGCTGTTTGGTGATAAAATGTAACATGAATTATATGCATTTCTTAATTGTGAATTGTGTTTTAGAAATTGTTTCATTACACATAATTTTAATACTCAAGAACACTCCTGCACAAAAAATGTCTTAAGAATGTTGTTTCACATGGGAGGTGAGCTAGTTCTCTTGGTCCTTGAGGAGTGTGCCCATAAACTGGCTGTGTTTTTGAGATGTTAGGAGGTTTGTGGTAGCATAGGCCAGACAAAGTGTTTGCTGAGAGAGAAACCCGTGCTCGGTAAGCTGCTTCTATAGCCATTTGTACTGGAGAGGGGCAGGAAGATAAGGGAGGGTAGGTTTAAGCCTTCTGATTGTAGTGGGAGTCGAAGTAAATCCTGGGATGAGCAATTCCTTCATGCATGTTATTCTTTTACCCTTCCCTGCCTACCTTTTTCCACGTGCACATGTTGGGAAACACAGTTCTAGTTATATTTTTAGACTCCACAAGCATGGATAAAAAAAATAATTCACCATGCTTCAAAAAGGTATTTGAAATAACTGCATTTATGTTGGGTAATGCAGAAGATAATGAACAGAAGCACTGAGGGGATAAAAAGAGGAGAGGGAAGACAAGAGTAGTTAGAGAGATGGTAAAATTTAAATGTTACTTGTATTGCTAAGAATTAGAAACTATTAAACATTTTATCAGGTTTTCTTTTTGTTTGTTTGTTTACTTTAATAATTTTGTAGCCAGTTCCTTAAACTGAAGAATTTTTTTAATTGAAGCCAAAGGTTTAAACGTGGATAGTAATATAAAACCTTTGTTTTATAGTAAAAAAATCCTTTGTCTTATAGTTTTGTTTGTAGTAAAATACAACTCACAGATTAAAAAAAAACAAAAAACAAACCAACAAAAACCCCATAAAAACCCCTATATTTTCTTTTTATCAATTTGGAACAGAAATTTGCATGTTCACATAATCCTTTCCCCCCACACCTTTAAAGCCTCTGGGTGTTTTTGGGTTTTTTGAAACTTTGCAGCATTGTGCAATTGCATATTCTTTCTAGGAATACTAAAATGGAAACCCTTCCCTGAACTCAATAGCTATTGATAGATGAGTGCATAGATCTGTCAAACAACTTAATTTGCATTGTAGCAAGGCTTGGAGGGCTTAGCTGACAGAGGGGTATCCCACTGCGCAGTGTAGAGCTGCTCATACACAAAGGAAGAGGCCGTTTCTCCCTCCAAGTTAACAATATAAATGAGAAAGATGTTGGATGGAAGAAAAAAAGTGTTATTCTTATTTTACAAATTGGAATCTGAAGCAGCAGGTGTTGTTGGGCATGTTTCAGCAGCAGGACATGCTGAAGCAGGTAGTGGTCAGTAATTTCTATCTCTATATCGCATTTGCAGTTTCGCAGTGCAAATATTTCTTGTGTTATGTCATGAACTATATTGGTGAACCAATTCAGGCTAAAAATAACCACCAAAAACCCCCAGTAATTATGCTCAAGCTGCCACTGTCAGCAAAAGAAATGCTTGCCAATCTGATATATATGTGTGTGTGTATATATATATATGCTTAAGTGTCTTTGCCAGAGTTATAGTAAAAATTTGCAGCAGAGCTGAATTGAGTCTCATGTTAATCTAGTGTCCTGACAAGTGGATTTAATTTCCTCTTGACGATTTTTAAAAACACACCAGGAAGATAGACTGTAGTGCTGCTTTTGCACTTGACCACTATCCTTAGTAGACTGAACTTCAGACAGGAAACCTAAGGATAAAGTAATAGGAAATTTTAGGAAATCTGGTTTTGAATTTACACTTCAGGAGTGGCTACATTTTATTTATGAAGCTGTGTTACCTGTTTATCCTCTGCCTTCTCCCATCACTCCTTTTGTGCTGCTTGCTGCTAATGCAGATGTATGCAAGATTAGGCAAATCCTGGCAGCCAGCTGATGAGAGGCAAAAAGGCCTTGCCAGGAGAGCAATTAGTCTCATTTTTGTTCTTTCATTTTGGATGTTATTAGATGTTTTCTCATCCTGTTGCTGAGGAGAAATCATTTGGCAGGTGGATCATACGCCATTCCTGTGCCCACTGTGACTATAGCAAGTCAGGCAAGGTGGCATTTTATACCGGAGTGCAGCATTAATCAGCTGGAGGTCACACAGTAATGACTGGACTATCCCTTCTAGAAGGGAAACCTTTGAACATTTCCATAATCCAAAGTACTGCTATATTGTGTCTTCCTTTCCTTAAACTTTCTTGCTTTAAAATGAAAGAAATAGCTTTGAGCATTCATAAAGAAATACCCTTTCTGCTCAGCAGCGGCAGTGCAGGGTGTTGTTTATACCTTCTTACTTCTCTAGCTCCTCAAACAGCGCATTTGATTCTGTAATTTCCAGCTGCTCATTCCCATTCAGTACCTCCTCCCTCACTATCCTGTATGTGTATTTGTGTGGCTGCTTTGGTGGCCTGGGTTGCAAACCAAACCTGTTTGAAAATACAATATAATCTCTCATCCCCTGCCCCCCGTTTATTTTTAACTGAATTAGGATCCCAGGTCTGACTTGGTTTGCCATTAGGTGTTCACCACAGATTCATGTGTGCTACATTGCTTATAAAATACCAAGAAAACAGTAATGCTTCAACTACAGCAGCCACCCAGTCTGGTTAGCTGGACAGACATGCAGGTTCTTGTGAAGTGCAGGACAGGAATAAGGGCATTGAGGTGTGGAGAGAGGGCTAAAAGATTGTCTGCTAGATTATGCCGAAAAGTGCAGGTGAGAAAAGCCCTTTAAGCTCTTTTTTGCCAGTGAAGTCTCTGGTTAATGCTAAGTACAATATTTAAATATAAATAATTTTGTGGTTTCAAAATGTACCTACAAGGGAAAGTAAATTGGGAGTGTCCTTTTTTAATCTTAAGTAATCTTCATTTGTAAATTTAACCAAATTGTTAAGTTTCCAGGTTGTTACCTGAGTAATACTTTTATGTCTTACTCATGTCCCATGTATGTGCAAGCTGAAATTGAAGTGGTATTGAAGAGGAAATTCTTAATGGCATCAGCAGCTTGGAAACTAAAGGGGAAATATTCAAGTATTGAAGAGATAAGACAAAGGTTATAATACTATCCCAGTTTACTACTGCTATCTTGAGAATCAGGGCCTTACCTCATAGTCTAAAATAACCTGGATGTTTGACAAGTTTGATCATTCTGGTGTTTTGTTTCGTTTGTTTGTTTTTCAATCCCCCTCTTTAATGGAAGATGCCAGTGATGGTGGACGGGCCTATAAAACAGTTTTGGATCGCTGGAGAGAGTCACTTCTTTCTTCTACCAGCTTGTCCCAAGTCTTCCTTCATCTGTCTACACTGGATCGAAGTGTCATCTGGTCAAAGTCCATCCTCAATGCTCGCTGTAAAGTGTGTCGGAAGAAAGGCGATGCAGAAAGCATGGTGCTGTGTGATGGCTGTGATCGAGGCTATCATACTTACTGCATCAGGCCGAAGCTGAAGGTATCTGGGGAAAAGGAAGCACTTCCTTTTCATGCAAAACTTGAGTCGTTCTTTCAACTTAATTGTGTACTACTAATGCTTTCTTCTTTCTTCTTTTTTTTTTTTTTTCTTTCCTTCTCCTTCTAGGTCATTCCTGAAGGAGACTGGTTTTGCCCAGAGTGCCGACCAAAACAGCGCTCTAGACGTCTCTCCTCCAGACAAAGACCTTCTGTGGAAAGTGATGAAGAGACTGCTGAACGACTCGGAGAAGGGGCAGAAGAGGCAAATTATGATGAAATGGGGCAAAGTGAGGAAGAGCATTATGAAGAAGAGCAAGATGAGGAAGATGAATCTCAAGAGGAAGAAGAGATGAGGTAAGTGGAAACCCCTTTAGCAGATGTCTTACGGAAATATCTTTATTATTAGGTGGAGTAATTGTCCACATAAGAAAATATCTTGAAAATCCAGTCTGAAAAAGATGTTTATTTAAAATAAACAGCAGCTTGTTAGGAATTTGGCTCTTACTGATGGGTTTAATATTAACAAAACTTAAGCGCAGTGGACTTAGACTCACTTTTCAGGATGAAAATTCCAGCCTAGGATGTATAGGTGAGATGGCCATCAGAGTTGCAGTTCTGTACAGCTACTATTTCAGTGTAAAGTGGAGAGAGTTTCAAACAATAGAAAACCTGTTGACTGAAGCAAGACTCTTTATGGCTCTGTCTGTTGGGATGCAGTAGTTGGAGAGAACTTGCATCTCCTTGAAAAGTAAGTTCATCTCTGGGATCTTCCTTCTATCCTGTAATGGAAGGAGAGTCTTAAGTATTAGTTATAAACCCTGACTAGAGCATAACTTCTATATTGAGTGTTTTACAACTGCAGTTTATTTACGTAGCTGGTAATACAGTTTAAGTAACTAAGATTTTTAAAGTTGCTGTGAGAAATAAGCAAGTGATTTAAATAAATTGATAGCTGGTGCTCCAGTTAATGCATTTGTATTGCACAAGCTGCAAGGGTGATGGAACTTCCAAGCATTTCTTTATAGTAGGTGCTCCACATAATATCTAATTAAGAGACTTCAGTATTTAAGATAATGGTAGCTGGATGGCTGCATCAGCTTGAAAGGTAGCTGCTTACCAGTCCAACCTTGAATGGTTGGGTTTTTTAAATGCTGAATTAGAAAACTGAGAGAAGAGAGACACAGGGAATTTGGGGATAAATAAACATAATTGTTCACTTTTTGTAGCCCATCAAAGCCAGGAAGACCTCAGGTCAAGTTTCCATTAAAAATGAGAGCAGCCAAACTCAACAATCCATTCTCAAGTCAGAACAGCCAGCGTCAGGCAAGATACGCTTCCCGGAGTCAGCAAAACACACCTAAGCAAACTGAATCTTCATCTAAAGTTACCAGGAGGGGGTTGAGAAAGGTAAAATCAGCCCCTCCATCAGTGACAAAGCCTTCTTTAAGACTTAATAGCCGGACCACTCGTCAGACCCAAAGTTCATTGCAAGCAGATGTATTTGTGGAATTACTCAGTCCTCGAAGAAGACGAAGAGGAAGAAAGAATGCTGATAACACACTGGAAAACAGCCCTTCCAATTCTCTTGGATTTAGAATTGTTGATACCGTAGACCCGACCGAGCGGCTTCGGAAGTATCCAGTTTCTACTTCAAAGCTTTCTCTTCCTGTTACTGAACCCAAGAGAAGAGGCAGGAGACGACAATCCACAGGTTAGAGAAATGTGTTTGCCCAGAATGAAAACCATGTTCTGTCCCTTGCTAAAATATTTGTGTGGTAGAGCAAGGAGACTAGAAATGATGCTTGAAGGCAGCTTTACCTCTTCCAACATGACAGATCCTTTCTTTTGCAGTGACAGAAATGAATCTCAAAAAGAAAAATTCAGTCATCTAAAGAACAAGTACTTAAATTACTAAGATTTATCATACCTACATTTGAAGGTTCATATTTGCTAACAATATGGAGCAATTGCTAATAAGTGGATAGAAAATGTGAAAGTGATATTTATGCCTTAACCCTTAAAAATGCAGATGTTTACTTATAGCTTTTATGGTTTTTTTTTATTAAACAGTGCAGAACACAGATGTAGGCAAGGTAGCGGAATCTGGAATATACACAAACCGCAAGAAACTACTGCCAGAAGAAAAATGTCATCTATCTGGTATAAGGCTAACAATGTTCTTGCTTGTTAAGCTAGTAACAAGTATTTGACGGTAGGGGAATACTTGGAAAGCTACAATAACCTTTTAAAAACAGAAAGGCCCCAGTGTGAGACTGAAGAGTGTGAAAGAGCTTGCACTCCAGTGTGGCAGCCTTGTATTTTGTGCCATTTCTGTCCTTCACGATTGGGAGTTTCTGGGCTTATCCTCTAACCACCCTGCTGACTACTCTTGAAAGCAGATAGAACCACTCTGAATAGAGGTTTTGTGGAAGCAAAAGTTATGAGCAGGCAGCTTATTCTGGTTTTCTGTAATAGGGCTTTTCTTTCAGTGTTTAACAAATTGTTTTAAAATTGAAATCAGTGGAAAAAAATCCTTTCCAAAATTAATGTGATGGAGGAGAATGGAGGAGGAACCCAGCTAAGTCCTGGTACTTTGCATTTTGTACTGCAAGAGAGACATTTAGTGGTAAATAACAAGGCTGTAGTATAGTTAGTACCTGAAGCCAAACTACATGAGTTTTGTCCTGAAACTACAGTTTTACTACCCAAGAATAATGGTGGTTTACTACTTTTTGAGACATTTTTCTTGTCAGGTTTTTATTTTTATCTGGTGGGGTGGTTTTTGTTGGGTTTTTTTTTTTTTTCCAGAATCATCTCCTCAGACCTCATTGAACAGAAGAAGTTCAGGACGTCAGGGGGGAGTCCATGAGCTCTCAGCTTTTGAACAACTCGTAGTGGAACTGGTGCGACATGATGACAGCTGGCCTTTCATGAAACTGGTTTCCAAAATCCAGGTGACTGATAGAACTGTAGAGGGGAATTGTAATGGTTGAGAATCATGTTTGCTGCCAGTAAAAATTCGGGATTTTATAGTCTTGTCCAAACAGGGGGATACAGATAAGGAGTGTGATTCAGGAGAACATTTGCATTTCAGCTCAAATATGGTGCCAGAAATAACTTCTACAATTGACATGTTGGGAAATTTTAAAGTGTGCTTGACAGGCATTTAAAAATATGAAATGCCTTGATTTGGGGGGAAAAAAAGTAGAGCATGGGACTGCTAAAGGTACGTTTATGTTGATTAATTCATTATTTGGAGTAACCTTCAATTTATACAAAGGTATTTTTGAGAACAGACCTGCAGTAATATAACAAGATAGGAACAGCTTTACTCTGATGTTAACTATAATGCAGTAAAACAGAGAATTTCTTAGCTTAGTTCTTAATTATTTTCTTCTTGTTTAGCTTTTAAACTACTTGATGGTAAGTAGGTACCCAAAGTAAGCACTGCTTTAGAGGTTTGTATTACAGTAAAAGTTCCCAAGGCACATCTGCTGTTCTGCAGGCAGCATGGGCTTGTCTGCTGGAACTGCTGGAACTGTCATACCCTAACCAAGTGCCTGTCCTCTCTGAGACTTCTGGAGCAACTCTGCACAGACATTCGTGCATTATCTAGAGCTTGGTGTTCCAAGTGCTCTATTAAAATAAACAGTGATAGCTATTAAATGAAGACTTGAAACAATTCAGAGTCACAGATAGCTGGAAGGATTAATGTATCTGGACAAAAAGAATGATGTTCAAACGTGAATGAAAGATGTAAGTGCAGAGGAAGAGGAGAGGAATCCTGAATGAAATAAGAGACTAGTGTCTGCCTACTCATGTACAGTAATTACACTGGATAGTGCAAGAATCTCATGAATGTAAGGAGGGATGGAGAATTCAACTTAATTTTGATTCTAAAAAGAAACTGCTAGAATTCAGTGTGTTACTGTTTGCCTGAATAAATCACTAAGGGACAGTCTCTGAATAGTTTGGAAAGAAAAATCCGTTCCTGAGTAGTTCAAGTTTTCTTCATCATGGCAGAAATTCCAGTTTAATTTTTTTGCTGCCTTTAAGACAATATAAAGAATACAGTGAATGATCAGTGCACAGCAAGCCAGAAAAGGAAAACTATCTTTTTAGTCCTCATGTGAACTGCACTTCTAAAGGGAAAGGAAGGTAAAATGTGTCAATCTAATTCTGTATCTCTACTAATTCTTCCTTTAGATTCATTTGCAGGTTGCACTTCATATAGTAAAGTTACAGGCCATAAACAAGACCTTGGTTTAAAAACATATATGGTGGTGCATGCAGGTATCTTTTCTTGGGGGGAGGAGTCACATTTGGATCAGATATCCTTTTCTTTTAACCCCCCTGCCCTGCTTTGTGAATGAGACACTCAGCCTAAGCTTGGTACTTACCAGGAATTCAAAATCTGTGGTCCAAATTGTCAGTTAGGCAATCCTTTTCCTCTCCTCATTTTCATCACATAAACACTGCTATGAGTGGCTCTTTCTGGGACTTGAATACTGTGTACTTGCTACAGAAAGGTTCACTACTTCCTGTTCGACACAACTAAATGGAGCATCAGGATTTCACTTCTGCTGTAAGACAGTGAATAGCAGTGGAGTGAAAATGGTCATTACTCGTGATTGAGGAGCTTTTAATATTGTAATATATTGCAGGAAAATGAAAGGTTCTTAAATCTTGGAAATCATTTTGTGCTTGATGGACGGGAGCACTGTAATGCTTATCTGTTCATGCAGTTTTCTTAGTTGTTCACAGGGTATTTAGGGTTAGATTTATTCACTGGCTAATATTTGCTGTGGTCTACTACTTGAATGATACAGAAATGAAGAAATAATACCTGAAAACTAACATTCAGTTCAGGAGATGGAGGTGGTTGCTTGTGACTCCTCTGTTTAAAAGCAAAACCAAAATGCTTTCTGCTAATACATCATATGTTTATAGGTAGAATTTTAAGCTTTCATTTGTCTATGGAAATTATTTTTATTTTTATTTTTTAGGTACCAGACTACTATGATATCATCAAAAAACCTATTGCCTTAAATATTATCCGTGAAAAAGTGAATAAATGTGAATACAAGTTAGCGTGTAAGTATTATTGATTGAAAGAGGTAATGAACTCTCTTCTCTCACTTTAACATAAATTCTTGTCATAAAATAGAGCTGCGTCAGAGGATTAGGAAGCTGAAATTGTTTGGTTTGAGGCTTCATGGTGTGTTTTGGTTTGTTCTTTTTTTTTTTTTTTTGAAAGAGCATTTACTAATATTTTAAACTAAGATTTGTTGAACAGTTCTTTTACTACAAGGTGCATGATATACAGATAGGTAAGAAATGAGCAGCTGAGAAACTGCTGGTAATTTCTCAAGCCTTTGATGTCAGTGAGTGGCACTGAAATATTTAGAAAAGGTCCTGTTTTTTCTGCTGGATTTGTAGTTTCTATTGATAATAAGAGAAATTTCAAGAATGTTTATATGGCACTAATATAACGATAGACACTTGACACAGGCAAAGACATTTTTGTGTTGTGACTGTAGGATCACTGTAGTGATTCAGCAGTGTCATACTGCTTTATCGTACTGCTCCGAGACACGCTCAGTTGATTTCCTTTTTATTTCCTAGCGGAATTCATTGAAGACATTGAGCTGATGTTTTCGAACTGCTTTGAATACAACCCTCGTAACACAAGTGAAGCGAAAGCTGGAACTAGACTTCAGGCTTTCTTCCACATTCAGGCTCAAAAGCTTGGACTTCCAATCACATCTGGTAATGTGGACCACGCTGCTCCTGCGGCAAAGAAGTCACGAATCTAACCTCTACCTTCCAAAGGATTTTTTTGAGGAATCTGCTATGTTCATTAAAATGAAATGTTAAATCTTAAGTCACGCAGTCGTCATACCTGTATAAAGCAATAACAACTGTTTAACCACCTTGAAGTGTGGCCTGCACTATATTCTCAATGTAATATTAAGCACTCAGGAGAACGTAGGAAAGATTACCTTTGCTACAGTTTTATTCAGTGTCTGATAATTTTGATAGATGTACTGGATACAGTACTGGTTTACAGAGGTTTTGTACATTTTTAATACATTCATGTGTCCAAATATCTTCCAGAAGAACATTGTTTTTTTCCTGCACAAAATGACCTTGTTTCATCCTCTAGATTTTGTAGGAGCTGTGGTATGGAGGGCTTTATCAACTCAGATAAAATCTTCTGCTGTAGCACAGTTGAGGAAACTGTGTGTGTGTGTGTGTGTGTTTGAAACTTCTTTGAGCATATCTTCTCAACACTACACATGAATGAGTACAACTGCATATCTTTTTAAGTACTGTACCAGTGCTGGCTGGAGGTATTCAGTCTGAGTTTATTAAGTAGATATTTATTTAGCATTCAAAGTAATTTGTGAATTTGTTTTGTATTTATAAAATTTGTACTTGGGGATTAAAAACAAAAAAAAAAAAACCAAAAAAAAAGAGGAGTTCCATAACTTTTTTAATTTTTTTTCTGGGTTTTTTTTTTTGTTTATTCCCCTCTAACTTGATGATCAATCAATAAACACCTGCCCATGGCCCTGGCAGTTCTTCTAGCAATGAGTAAATTTATGGGACTGTACTATAAGTTTCTACGTACAACTTTGGAAGTGCACAAATAAAATGACACATTTTTCAAAGTATTTCGAGCTTACTGGCATTTCCTTCTGCATTACACTGCTGCACCATCTTCCCTGTTAACCTACCAGGACAAGCTGCTGGAGAGAACATGGCAGAACTTGGTTTCCATGTGAGTACCCCAGTCAGCATTTTCAGCAACTGCAGCCACTGTGACACCTGGTCTCTGAGTGATGCAGATGTTCACCAACATGTAAGAAGTATGTGCATAAGCTGTATAGTTATTTAATTTGGATTTTTATCCTAAAAGTGTAAAACCTCATGGCTTTGTTTAGCTGAACAGCAGTTTCTTTAAACTACGTGCTTTCCTCGACAGTTTCACCTTCAGTATTTATTAACTTAAATGTATTAAACTCTGTTTTAGTTGGTATCTTTATGACCCTTTAAAAACCAGTTTTGCCTACCTGGAGGTATGCCACACTGAAAAAACGGCATGGTTCAGAAGTTTGGGGGTAGCAAGAGGTGGCTAGAATGGGCATTCCCTTGAGCCTAGGGAGTGGATGGCAACATGTAGGAGACTCATCAGGTTGAAATGCTGGATTTGGGTGGGGGTGTTTTCTTAAAAAAACAAACCTAAAATAATGTAAGCCTGAGAACAGTGGGGATGTTGCTTAGAAATGTCTGTTGATACTTCACAGTTTCTGTGCTAGCCTTCCCTTGTTCAGAGCTGACACCTCTCCTGTCCAAAGATGCGTTTCCTGTTCGCACCACAAAGAATGCCAAACTCCACAAGGAACGTGAGCAGCAGCAGACTTCTTTGCATGGTGTAGGTGGTACTTGATATCCCTGCATCTGTCTAGTCCCAAGAGGATGTGAACATCCTGACTAGCAGGTTGCACAGACACTTGTGCGAGTTCTTGTTCACATGAATAGTCCCCGTTGACTTAAATGTGAATACTTTATGTGGGGGGAGTGCTGCAGGCTGAGCAAGTCCATCTGTGGCAGATGCAATTTGAATGGTTACTGTCCCCAGCCTCTCAGCTGTTCATTCCTATCGCTCTTCCACCACGGTTATTTCTTTCAAAAGCTTCCCCTCAGCAACACCATGGTAAGTCTGAGCACAGGTAGAGCCTGCGGGAACGGTTTAACCCAGCTTTCTGCTTGTGACATGGTGTTTGTATGCTTGTGCCATGAACTAAATTAGCAACTTGTGATGAGGTTTGCAAGCCTAAGGCCTTACTTAAACACGCTGAAGGTGAAATCAGAAAAGTGGCCACTCCTCCTTTGATCAGATGTGTTCAAATCTATGCTGCATGTGCAGTGGAGATGCCCTCGGCTTTAGTGGTGCTCACAGGGCATGGACCAAGCCTTTGGTTCCTGGTAGCAGACTGCCTGAGTCAGTACTTTCAGTGCAGCATTTTCAGACTTCAGCTATGTTTTCTCTGAGTTATGTCAAGATGTCTTTCTGTGGCTGTTTATTTCCCCCAGGCATATCCCTTTGGAAAAAGGCAAATTGCTTAGTATCTCCCTCTTGGTCATAATCATGGCATAGTTGTGCTCCATGTCCACCTTTCCACCAAAACAAACTCGTGTCGTACCATGACCAGCCATGCCATGTGCTGTTACCACCAGATGAAGCACTGTGCAGTATCTGCAGAGGGGATCCAAGCCAAAGATGGAGAAATGGATAGGGTCAATGGCTTCATCTAGGACTCAGAGCTGCAAGTAATCAGGCTGTACCAGACACTGCAGGAAAACAGGCTCCAAGTCCAGTGCCTATCTTCCAAGCAGCATTTTGACAAGATCCAATAGTGAAAGTCTTTCCCTTCTTGGCAGCTCCAATATATCTTACCCTGGCAGGCGCCCAGATGCTGCTATACCTGCTGGTTTTCCTGTTGTGTAAATTCAGCCCCTTTCATTCACATCAGGGCTAGGAATTACAAGGTAACCACCCTGGGCCATTTCTGATGGTTTTTGTATGTAACTCTCTCATAATCATGGGGCCAGGTCCTTTGGAGGAATTGGGGTCCAACCCAAAGGACACTCTTCCAGCCAATCTAGGTGTTTCTTAAAATACAGCTTGCTCACCTCCTGGCCACCACAGACTGATGAAGCTGCAGAAGACAAATCCCTGCAGTGGCTGCTGTTACTGGAAGCTGCCCTTCCTACCCAAGCAGGGTGAGGTCAGGAGGAGAAGGCTGGACACAGCCTTGTTTGATGATTGATTGGATCAAGCTGATGCTGGCTGTTCATGCTCGGGTGTTAGTCAGCAGCACCAGAGTACCAAAGTTGTATTCAGAGGCAGGTGATCACCTTGGCTGCCATATGCAATGTCACATTTGATTGCTGGAAGCTTAGCTTCTGGAAACCTTAACAATGCTGGAAAGCTTGAGCTGCTTTGGGCTGGCAGAGTGCATGGTGCTCTTTTTGTAGAGTTTGGGCTGTGGCCAGCACCCAAGCGCTGGATGGCTCTTGCTTGGAGGGTGAGGTTTTAACTATTGTAGGAGAGAGCACATAAATGTTAGTATTAACTGTAAAGGAAGATGTTCTTGCACAATCTTAGCAAATAGGGGCATCAGAAACCAGCAAGAAGCAGCCAAAAACCAGCCTGAACTTACATGTGTAATTATGAGGAAGAGAGTGACGGACCCTGAACAGCCCAACAGTTGCCAGCTGCCCCACAACCATCCATCCGTGGAACAAGCACAGTCCAGAAGTAGAGATTGTGCTAGGGATGTGTACAGGGAGCAGATCTCTGTGGACACCACACCATGGCAGCATCCTGCCCTGCACCATGCTGCTGCTGGACTGGTAATCTCATTTTATCTGTGTACATTCAAATGAGTAATACCTTGCCCTGGTCACGTTGCCTTGTATGGATCACTGTCCTAACAGCACCAGTTCCACCTAATGCTTCCTGAGGCTACCAAGAACTCTTTCTACCCTGTGAGAGCCATCTCACTCTGAAGAAACTGCCAGTGTCCGGATGACTGCAGGCAGTTTCATCACCACAGCAGTGACTTCTGGGTCCAGCTCTGCAGAGGTGCTCCTTGTGCTTTACCCAACTTGCCATGAGGGGATGCTCTGAGGTTTCTCAGTCTGCTGCCATCAGGACCACGTGATGTCTTCTTCCTCCTACCTGCCCTTCAACAAGCAATGTACGTCCCTTAATTTGGTGCCTCCTTAAACAGCACCCTAGTAAAACTGCCTTTAAGAGCTCAATCGTATGTATGTATCAGGCCTGTGCAACAACCCCTCTTGAAGAGTCTCCAGTTACTACCAGTAAGAAAATTTCCTGGTTTGGAGCACTCAGGTTGGAAGATGTTTGGATTAAGTTTAATGCAAAAAGTGAAATGACTTGTGCTGTAAATCAAAAGAATTATAAAGACAGGTATGTAAAGCCATCACCTTGTTTCCCATCTGTTGCCCAAGAGGGATGCTGAAATAGCAACATCCCTAAAATGTGTTTATGGGTTTATGTGTGTATACTTGTGCACAGTTTTGTATGTTTAACTGCTGTAGGCCCCATTCTATTAAACAATACTTATCATTAATGCTGTACTTCATTCAAGGTTTATCTCCAGTACCTGGGAAAGTGCCGCTGGAACTGTGATTTACTCAGACCACGAGTGGTGCTGGGAGCAAAGCCCGGTGTCCTCCTGCCTCTGTGCTCCCAGCAGCATCCCCTCACCCTAGCTTCAGTGACAGCATGTGGCTGGGGTTGTGCTTAAACTTGGGCTTGTTTTCCCTAAGTAATCGAACATACCTGACCTGCTGTTGGTGAAGCACTCCATCATCTGCAGCTGCGTTCTGGCAGATGCTTTTCCAAACCAGTGCTTTTTAATACTTGGAGTGCATCAAAATGTTCAGCATCAGTACAGACTACACCTGACATGTTCACAGTGGCAGAAGGCCACAGGCTGCTTATGTTTCCCAAAAAGTGCACTGAGGACAACTTTGGGTTTGTTTCTCTACCACAATACATTGGTTTCCCGGGTTTGTGGTGCTGCTTTCTAGAAAGCGGCTAAAACTGATTTTAGATTACTTCTTTCAGGTGCGACTCCACCTCTAACAGTTTTTAGGTATGAAAGAAGAAAGGAAAATACATGTTTTCTGGGCACACAGAGGAGCGCACCTGGGAAGAAGCTCTGGGCATGCGGCAGGCTGGCCCCAGCTGAGGTCCCCCCAAACTTTGCTGGAAGGGGAGAAGGCAGCAAGCCTGGGGCTGAGCCTGCGGCCTCCCCACTGCTCACAGGGTGCATCCAGCTGTTCCGGTCACTCGCTTTTGATGATAGAAATGTTCGATTGGACCAAGTTTCCTACAGGGATGTAGGTGCCGGCAGACTCTCCACAGCCACTGCCCGTGCAGTATCAGCTGTCACTTACTCTCCTCCACAGCTGCTCACCTTTCCTTTCTCAGGCTTGTTTCAAGGAGCCACAAAAGCAATGGTCTTTATTCGAGCAGTGGAGTGCTGCTGTGCTAGCACCATGTCGCAGCACAGAGTTACTCAGGCACAGTGTGCAGCTGGGCTTAACTGTGCCCCATGGAGGAGCAGAAAATGGCACGCTTGTGCCATCGTTTCCCTTGTAACAACAGTTGTCTCCTAGAGGATGTTCCTGCTCTGCTAGGGTGACACACGGTCCAACTCGAGTTTTGTCAGTTTGCTATTCTTAGCTTATCAGTTTCTTTAGGCTTTATACAGGTATTTCCTAGGTTAATGGTCCTATAAGAATGTATATAATAATCTATGTGCTTTCCAATTTTTATTCTTCAAGCACCTTCCAGATGAAATTAGTTTGAGGAGGAAAGGACCTTGAAAAGACGGGCTGTGCTGTGGCTTGGCTGCTGTGTATCATGTGTTTGAATGGCAGAAACATTGAGCCAGGATGCTGAAATGTTTGGGTTTTGGATCAGTTCTGCACCTGATTCTCAGCAGTGCTAGGATGTGCCTGTGGGATCAGGGCTTCATAGCTGCCTTTCGCGAGTATTCCAGTGCAGATCCCACCATCAGTCACATGCTCGGCCCTGCAGTGCTGGCACTGCTCAACCGTGCTGCTGTCACCAGAGGACACTTTCACACTGACCGACAGATCCTGCGATCCAGGAAGGGTTATAAATATTCCTATGCCCCTGTCATCCTAAAGCCCATCCTCAACCACCAGCAAGTGATCTCAACTCATGTATTCAGCATGTTGGGCTTAGCTACTGCTGTATTTTTAGATTGCTATCTGAAAAAGAAAAACGTAGCGGTTTTACGAGGCGAGATCAAATTTCCAAGCAAGATGCTTTGTGAGGGGGCTTTGCAATGCTTGAGTAGGTTTAATCAGTGTGTCTTTGGTTTCTGCAGTTGTCCATCTCTGCTTCTAAGATGTTTCTTTAGTCAGTCCTTGGGTTCAACCTTCAGCAAACAGAATTTACTCCCATTCAGATCTGATGCTGCAAAACGGGTACTAGGTCTGTTTGTTTGGAGTAATTTTAACAGTATTAAACCTTCAGAACCAAAAGCATCTATGCTACTTTTTGTCTGGCCTTTGCAACTTCCAATCTAAGCAGGCCACACGGATTAATCTCCCCTGTCTTGGCACTTTCATGATGGCTTCCTCCATCGCCTGGAAAGGATTTGTTCCCTTCCTGGTGATTATTTTTAGGTATTGCAAAGATGTCTCCTTAAATCAGACCTACAATGGCACAGCAGTGCTGATCATGATTAGAAACAGCCCATTTGACAAGGACCTTATTCCAGTGTGAGACAACACAACCCCAGTGGGAGGAAAGCATGGAGCAATGAAAGGTTAGTAGCAAAATCAGGCCAAGGCTGCAAGACTTGGGATAAGTGCCCAAAATCTGTGCACAATCTGTGTACAGTGCTGCTCTGCACTTTTCTAGCCACAGGAAAACAAGGATTCCTTGTCCCACCAGGAACCCTGGATGGGATCATTTTGGGGGGCTCTTCTGTAAAGAAGAATGTAATGAAGTTGAATCATTATATTCCTTATGTGCCAGCCCGCCCCAGCATCCTGAAGGTCCACATGCATCTATCCAGAGGGAAAGGGCTTTCCGAAACCATTGCCACCTTCTCCTGGAGGGACACGAGTTTAAAGCATGTCATCTGCCAAGATGTCCAACAGCATCCTAACTGCTGGAAGTCAGTCTCCTGCGAACCAGGCTGAAGCTGTTCAGGACATTACCCCTTCCAGCTGTCCTGCTGCTCCCTGGAGAGGAATCCCTGCTCCACAGCTGGACAAGCTTTCAGGAACCTGCAGCAGGAAGAGACACATGGCTCAAGCAAGGTGTGCGACAGGGCTGCACACCCACTGTAGTAACAGACAGCTTTCTTCTGGGGGCAAAGGCAGGACATTTTTGCCACAAACATGAAGACGCCAGCTAGGGGTGCAACTGCTATTGAAGAAGCACCTCCTGGGGCCCTCGCATTGATTAACATCCCTGCCAACCTTGGCACCCTGGCTTTACAGCTGCGCTAGGAACTTCTGACAGAAACCAGCAGAACTATTAATGGCATCTCCTCTGTGTGACTGGTGTGTGTGCCCTTGAACAGCGCCAGGATGGCGTATGAGGAGTGCAACGATGCCTCTGAAGCCGTGAGTGGATGCTGTGGGCTGGGGAAGACACTCGCAGGAGCCCCCAGGCGTGGGAAGGCGCGTTACCTCCCCTGTGCAGCAGCTCCTTCTGCAGACACAGATGGGGAGAATAATGTGTTTTAAGCTACAGACAGTGCAGTTCCCCTGGAGACACACTGGCAGTGCCAGAGAACAGTTTGGGTTTTCTTCATACTGGTTTCACACTGGCATGCTACTCCCGTGTGAGATTCTCGTGTTTAGGGGACTCTGCCAATACCTCATTTTGTATGAAAAAGTTGTGTATACAAAACAAGAACCCAAAGGGAATGGATTATCCAGAAGAGCTTTTTCCAGGTGACTGATACATTCAGCACATTGTGCTGTTGCATTTTGGCTGCCTGAAGAACATTTCTGGTCTTTTATTTTATTAGAATAATCAAATGATATAATCTTTCTCTTGTTTAGTATTACAGCCCATTCTTCCAAAGTGCTCTGGCAGCTCTCCCCTTAATCCACTTACCCAGCGTAAAGGTCAGCCACAGATGCCTGGTTTTCTAAAGGTCACTTTGGCTCCTTTCTTGCTGTTTCACTGTAATAAACATTATTCTGTGATGCACAGCAACTACCGTGCTCCCAGAAAGTGGTGCTGCTTTTTACATTTCCTTTCTTTAGGTAGGACTTACCAAGTAGCATCCACATCTGCTATATAGCAGGGCTATTTACTAACACATCAGTAGTAGGGAGATAACAGCCAACATCAAACTCCTCACGCCTACTCTTGTCAGAGGATGCTTATGGCTGACTTTGCTGTTTGCTTGAAACAGAGGCTTCAAGAAAATAATTGTTCTGCCTGGCCTACATTTCCTTCCCTATGAGGAGGGATGGTCTGGGGTGCCACTCAGGGATGGGGATCCAAGCCTCCCTGCCTGGCACCAGGGCTCACCACAGCCTTCCTGGATGACCCCAGGCAACCCATCCATCGGGGGAATAACACTGACCAGGCAGAGACACCTCATTAATCATGTTAATGAAGGGCTTCAAGACCTTGCAATAAAAATGCTACAGGTGAAAAAATAAGAAGAAAAGAAGAAATACTGTCTTCAGCTTGGGAGTGGAAGTTGTCTGAGGGAAAAACAGCTAATAAATTGAACAACTGCTATAGCCAGTGGCTGATCTTATAAATCCTCCTTACCCAAGGTTATGCTGTAAATTTATCTCAGCTGTGAACAAGAGGCAGCAAGAAGAGAGACTTGGGAAGAAACTGCTCATGGGCAAAATGGACTTTGCAGGGCATACAGGAATTCATGAAGGGTAGCAGGGTAAATGGTAGTTACTTTTACTAGTGCCATGAATGGGCAAACCTTTGTGAACGTCGAATACACGCCAGTTAGTTACACGTAACTTTTATCTCCTGTTTTTATTAACAAGGGTGAGCAGAGTTTCCTCTGTTTTAGACCTCAGGGGAAATTTTTATTCTGCTTGCCCATGTTTCCGCTGTCAGTTTTCACGTTTCTCCCACTGGAGGAGCTTTTACTTCCTTTTCTGTTGTGTTCAAACGCCACCCCTAACATGATGTCATTACAAGACATAACGTTTTAATTAAACCTCTCTTTTATTGTCCACTGAGCAACGACAGGCCCGCGGCTGCCCGGCGTCATGATTCACCGGCACGTGTGTCTTACCGGCACAGCGCGGAGAGTCTCGGGGGGGAGAGGGGGGAATTCCACCCTGCCCGAAGAGCTTGCGGCTGCCGCTCCTCGAGCGGCCGTGCTGGGCAGGCCGGCCTTACGCTGCTGCTGCTGCTGCTTCCTCCTGCTTCCCTCTGCCTGCTGGCCTGGCGGACAGCCGGAAGGTGAACTTGACCAGGGAGTGCGCGCAGCTGCACAGCTTTCCAAGGGAACAAAAAGAGGCTTTTCTTCAGCCGCATCCTTGCACAGTCAGAAAAGCAGCTCCACTTGGCAGGGAAAGGGGCTGCTTAAACCAACTGAACTATCACAGCACTCAAGCTGGCATCGCAGCTCGGGGAAATCTTACCCCACTTCTTACGGCTGTGTCTCCTCAGTGCAGCGAGGGGTTGGCAGGGAGGATCCCTGGAGTGCCGGGTGGAGGCCGGGCAGGCGCTGGGAAGGCCGGCAGCTCCACACGCCTGGGCAGCCGCTGGCAGGCTGCAACACCCTCGAGCGAGCGGGGTGGCAGCCGAGCCATGACTCAGCCGCAGGAATGTCCTGGCACGGGGAGCCGGGGCGCCCGGCGAGGGTGACGCAACAGCGCTGCTCCCATCCCCGCGGTGGGCAGGGGCCAGCGGGCACGGCCCGGCCCGGCCCGGCTCCTCGGGGAGCGGCGGTCAGCGCCTCGCTCATCCTTAGTCAGCCCCCGCCGTTAAAGAAGCTGCCTGATAGCTCGGAGCCCCCGGGGGATTTTGGGACCACACCGGTGTAAGAAGCTGCTGAAGTCAGAAGAAGGGACCCTGCCAAGGACGGTGGAGCCAGAGCTTCCCTTGGGGGGAAATCCATCTCCTGATCCGACAGCAGGGCCTGATGGGGACCCACGCTCCACACCAGCACACGCATCCTAAGCCTTCCTGTGGGCTCCCAGGATCACTGCACATGGGAGACGCTTGCAGCAAAATCATGCCAGGATCCACCACCTACAGTCAAATATATTTGCTGTATGATTGTTTAAAGCAAATGTATCCGCAGCGTAAGGAAAGACATAAAACCTCAGTGTTTGCCTCTCACCAGCGTCTTCTCTAACACTCTCTTACATTACAAGAAGTTAAGATTTTATCTGTTATTCTTTGCACTCCCACTGAAAATACAGACTTGTTGGAGGGAAACCATATATTTTCCAGGGGGAGGCAGGAGAGGAAAAGGGTAAATCAAGTGCCCTGAGTGACACATCTCATCAAATGCAGTCTCCTATGGGCTTCTCCCACAACAGATCAAATCTTTTAACTGAATGGTATTAAGATTTCCTGTTATTTCAGTGTATACCCACACAAGTTCATCTGCTTTCCCTCTGCAGTCCTTTTCCTGAAGATAATCTGGCTACACCATAGGAGATCTGATGTCTCCTAGCAGAAACCAGCAAGCTCCTGAGTTGAACGAGCAGACATACAGCCCCACTTTCTTCTATCTCAAATGAATTATTTTATGAAACTTAATTACTTAATTAAGGACCTTAATTACTTTTGTGACCCCTATTCTTCTGCCAGCTTTAACTCAAATAAGCTAACAAGTTAAAAAGTCACTGGGACAAGGACTAGCCCAAGTGAGAGAGGGGGTGCCTGAGGAGGCCAAGCAAACACCTTGCTTCCATGGGAAATGAGGCTGAAATGGTAATGCTGAGTTTAGTGACACTGACAGAGAAGCAAAGAGGATGTACAGCATACAGAGGAAAAGGACTATGATTTCAGAGAGCTTCAGTGCATAAGGCAACTTGGTCCATTCTAATCACTTCACACTAAAGAGCATCCAGGAGTTGAATCCAAACAAACAGTGCCTTCTGCTTCACGATGAGTCATTACTTCCATCCACAGAGGGTGAGGGGAGGCTTAGAGGGCTTCCTCAGAGGCATGCACTCCACATAGGGTATCATTCACAAAGCTTTTAGTGCTGCTGCTGCTGGGCTTTCTGAATCATAGGGCTATTTCGGTGGTGCCTGGTGGGATGCAGGCCTTGTGGCACAAGGGTAGTGAAACTCAATGCTTCCTGAGTGCAGCAAGATGGTGAGGAACCAGCTTTGTCTGAGTGTGCTCCGGCAGTAAGATTTGCTTGGTCATTATTGCTCTTAGCTGGATACTGGCCATTTCTGTGGCTTCCAAGGTCACCAGTGAGCTCTACCACAAGCTCCTTCTCTGATTGCTGCAGTCACCAGGAGTCCATTGCTCATTTTCTTGAAAAAGAGAGGCCCCTTCCTGTTCACCTGTGACCCATTTTTCACCCCTGAGAAATGCTCTCTGGTTCTGGTAAACTCACTTATTTCTTAAAGATATCTGTAAAATCACAAAATCCTCCTTCTTCAGCCATTGCTGCTTCTGTACTCTGACCACTGGCAGGCACTGGTCAGTGATGTGCAGCAGCAGCCCGGTGTGCGTGGGTGCCTCAGGTGTGCACCCTGGGAGGTGAAGAGAATAACAAGCAATTCTGACTCATTATTCGGTTTCCATGGCAGTAAAGACAGAGGGTGAGTCATGGAGTTGTCATCCCCAGAACATCCACCCAGCCATGCAACTGGAGCTGGTAACTCTTTCTCCAGCTTTTGTTTAAGAGCCTGGCATGTGCAGTGCAGAGTCCCTCCATGGGGGATAGGGCCCTCACACACAGTGGTTTCATGGTATTGCACAAGCATTAGGAGAAGCCTGCTGAGCCCCTGGCAGTGGCTGTGGCCACTGGCACTGGAAGATGTACCACACACGTGCATATCTGCTTACAGAGTTGAAAGAACCCCCCTGCTGCTGCTTGCCACAGTGGCCTCCCGACATTGTGTGAGGCTGCAAGGACACAGAACTCTGTCTGGGATGCTGAGAACAGCATGTGTCACACGCAGCATGCCATGCCACACTGCAGTGTCATGAAGGCTGTTTTGGTATACACTGAACCATCGTGATGATGAGGATGTGTAACCACTTAAGTCCACCCCATGGAGCTGCACAAGAGCAGCAGATACCTGGAAACAGGGCTGTTAAGATATCCTATGGATTTATGTTGGTTTAAACCAACCATAAAACAGTTTCTTGAGAGTTATCTGTTTTAGGATTTGTGCTATTAATTCCCGTAACAATTTTCACCTCTCCTAACTGGTTACTTGCTTGATCAAAAAGCAACATGTATTTGAAAACTGAACTGAGCAATGGCTGACTCTTTAAATGCAAATATGCAATAAAGGTACTCCATCCTAGATCCCACGTTGTTGGCACAGAACAGGCAGTAAGAATACACGAGTGGCCATCAGATGGGAAAAGGTAGAGTCCAACAGACTTAGCGGCGGTGGTGAGTCCTGAACATATGGCTGTGAGGAGCTGAGGTGTAATACAGCTCCTGCTTAGTGATTTCAAGGCTGATGGACCAAATTCTGAATAATGATGAATACAATTCAGTCTTGAATTCTGCATACAGACAAAGCAGGAGATAACTCAGAACAGTGATTAGAAACATAGTGGCTCATCTGGTCAACGCGTTGGTGCATAGTAATGGAGAAAGGGGAAAAAGTCCCATGTCTCCCATGCAATGCAGTATGAATGTGTGTGTCTACGTATGTATACACGCACCTACATGGTGACAAGCACTAGTTGGTTGGTTTCCACAAAGGTACTACTAGCAATCCAGGTGTATGGGGAGAGATGGCTGAGCAGCCACAACGCAGGCTGGGTGCTCACGTGTGTGCTGAGATCCTGCACTTCTAGGAACTCTGGGTTTTCACACACCACCAGCCCAGGCCGCAGAGCACCGCACAGTGCTAACAATCCTCGTCTACTTTTATGGGCTAGAGAGAAAATGTTCCGTGACTGGTGTCCTGCAGCTGAAGCCCCATCCAGCTCAGTACAGACAAGCGAAACACTCTAAGGAAGGTTACCTTTCCTTGTTTATGTGGAAGGCGCCCTTCTATCTCTTCATGTTCCTCCTTCCGCCTTATGAGTTGTGTCCCGCCCTATCGTTTGAGCAGCTCTCCCAAAACCACAGAACGTGCTGTGTCTATGCCAGATGCCCCAGGCCTTTACCTACATAGAGCAAGGGCAGCTATAGCAGCAGCTCATCTCCTGTTCAAGGGGGGGACAATGAATTGTGGCATGGTGCGACTTCAAATTATGTATGCCGACGTGTCAGGCGTGTGCGGGCAGAGGCAGGCATCGCCTCGGCACGAGGGGTGAACCGCGGGGCCATGCCAAATCCGTGACTCCGGAGCAGCACAAAGTGCCTCGGCGAAGGAAGCCGCGCTGGGCTGGCCAGGGCAGGGCACAGCCCCGCTCCGGGCAGTCGTAGCAAGCTCCAGAAGGGGCCACACCACCACCGTGCGCGACCTGACACGGCTACACCATGCTCTGCTCCACGCCCGGCGGAAAGTCTCCGTCACCCGCCAACAGCCAGCGACACGTCGGGGTGGGCATGGGGCCGCGAGACCGAGGCGGTGGGAGCGGCCCGCCCGGACGCTGCTAGCCGAGCCCGCAGGGCAGGCGCTGGGACAGCACCGGCACCCAGCCGGGCCCACTAGCGGGGCGGTGGAAGAGCGGCTGATCCCATCAGCCTGCAGGCCCGGCCAGGCCCTGCCCCGCGGTGGACGGCACGGCGCGGCGCGGCGCGGCGCGGCCCGGCCCGGCGGCACGTGGTGGCGGCGCGGCCCAT
>WYDI02004183.1:5514-71950 GCA_009867235.2 Psittacus erithacus | reverse complement strand
GACACCAAGCTGTGTGGTTCGGTTGATATGCTGGAGGGAAGGAATGCCATCCAGAGGGACCTTGACATGCTTGTGAGATGCGCTGATGACAACCTTATGAAGTTCAACCAAGCCAAGTGCAAGGTCCTTCGCCTGGGTTGGGGCAATCCTAGGCACAGGTGCAGGTTGGGCAGAGAAGTGATTCAGAGCAGCCTGTGGAGATTTTTGGGGGTGTTGGTTGATGAGAAACTCAACATGAGCCGGCTCAGTGTGTGCTCACAGCCGAGAACGCCAGCCGTATAAAGGTAAACTGAGACAGTTGGGGCTGTTCAACCTGGAGAATAGAAGGCTGCGTGGAGACCTCGTAGCAGCCTTCCAGTATCTGAAGGGGGCCTGCAGGGATGCTGAAGAGGGACTCTTCATCAGGGACTGTGGTGATAGGACAAGGGGTAATGGGTCAAAACTTAAACAGGAGAAGTTTAGATTGGATATAAGCAAGGAGTTCTTTACTGTGAGAGTGGTGAGGCGCTGGAATGGGTTGCCCAAGGAAGTGGTAAATGCTCCATCCCTGGCAGTGTTCAAGGCCAGGTTGGATGGAGTCTTGGGTGACATGGCTTAGAGTGTGGTGTCCCTGCCCATGACAGGGGGGTTGGAACTAGATGATCTTAAAGTCCTTTCCAACCCTAACTATTCTGTGATTCTGTGATTTCATGAACAAGGGGAAACGTTATTTTCTCTTAAGATCAGAAAGGTGCTAGCAAGGCCACTAACTTTCAGAATCATGAGAACATACAAAACCTGTCATAGGTTGGACAATCTTGCTGGTCAGTAATGGCATTATTCAACTGAGACTGTGAACTCCTCAGCAGAAAAGTCTTCTGGGCCCAAAGGTACCACACTCCCCATTTGTTCCCAGACTGACTTTAACTAAGCTGCTGTTCTCTTAAAATAAATATCTCAGTGTTTAAAAACCTTAGAAGGAGCACTGTAGTTATCCCAAAAGCATTGCAAGAAATCAGAAATGTCTGAAAGAAAATGCTTCTGAAACTGAATTGCTAACAAAATAAAATATGGAGCTTGGCGCCTGTGTGTGATAAAAGTGCTAAGGAAAGGCTAATGCTGAGAAAATACTGAAGGGTGAAAGTTCCTTAAAAACTAACAGATAGCTTTGTATATCTATCCTTATTGCCCAGAAGTGTGTGTAGAACAACAGGAAAGTCTTTGGAAATAAAAGGAGGCACATTTTAAAGTCTGAAGTCCTGAGGGAAAAAAAGTACAGCATAATGCTTAGATAGTCAGTAAAAGGATCCAGAGATTAGAGATGGCTGGTTGGTTGCATGAGGAGAACTTCTCACAGAGTAGGAGAAAACACATGTTGAAAGAGGCCCAAGCATGAGTGGTGGAAAGGTTGCTGTGGACTATAAGCTGGTTAGACGCAGTAGGTGGAGGCTGAGACACACTGCCTTAGACATCAGTACACGGCCAAGGCACTTCCTGAGGAAGAACAGTATATTGGAAGAAACCTATTGGTGATCTCATGTATGTTGCTTTTCCTTTTGAGACAGTGCTATGGGCATCTCTTTCAGATGATGAATGGGACATTGTTTGGAGATGTCACTGTCTACAAAAGTTGTAAAAATCATTAGTGTTACCAGTTGAATTAAGTAAGATTTCTGATTTTTTTTTTTTTAATAGGTCAAAAAGTTCACCTTGTGTCCTGATCAAACTCTAGTTTGTTTAAATGACTTGAGACAATGGTATTCTGCTTCATTTCCTTCCCTAATGACTTACTTTTAAACATTTGCTGTCTTCTTCCTTTATTTCTGCATAATTTCCTCATAAAAATTCTTATCCTAAGGTCTGGAGAGAAATTAAGTCTTCATGTTTATGCAGGAAGGTAAAGAAGACATTTAAAGGCAATCTGATGAATCAAATTAAGACCACCATTCAGCTGCCTAGACAGACTGGAAGGTGGTTTTAAAGGCAAAGAAATGAGAACACAACAATTGTTTAATTCCATTTTATTTGTTAAAAGTACTATAAAAATGTAAATACCACCTTCAAATGTGAGGGAATAACACCTGGGTTTATAATACCTTCATGGCAATTATGTCACAATTCACATCAGTTTGCAGTATACCATTAAGATAGTACTAAACTCTGAAAGTACCTAAATATTTAATATACTATGTGAAGTTGCCATTAAATGTATATTTCTAATTCTTTGCATGCTTAATTACTTTCACCTTTTAGATAGAAATGTAGAAAAGAATCTTAAAATGAAAAATTGTAGTGTTGTTCACAGAGGCAGATATCTTTATTCCAAGAATTCTAATTAAACACGAATTTTAGGGAAAAGAAAAGATTTCACCCTATGCTAGATCAGATTGTTTCAGTCAGTGTATTTTCGTCATTCTGCACTCTCCAGTGAGCCTTTCTTTTGTCTTTTGCACGCAAAAGATGCTTGCTGTTTACTTCTATACTTTCATATATTGCTCACAGAATACTACTTTGAAAACCGAGGAAAGGGAAAAGAATAAGTGTTCAAATAAAGAGCTTATTTGGAGCACTGTTTCACCACTACATGCCTCTTGATCTTTTGTCACTCTTCAGTCCTTTTACTCGTTAAATAGTTGGATGTGTAGAATAATCAGTCATCTGTCTTTAAGTCTCTTTCCACATTCCTGTTTGGTCTTTGTAGAAAGATTCGAACTGTGATTTATAATCTTTAATGTTACAGTGGAGATTAGTACCTCAGTAACACTTATGCTCGCTGCTATGCAAACCATTCAGTAAAGCAATTCTACTTTTATCCTCGTCTAAATGTAAGAGATGAAAGAGAAGCAGGCTAAGAGTAGCAGTATGGTCAACATAGATTGTTTCTAATGCTTTCCAGGTGAGTTCTCCTGAGTTTTGCTGCTCAGTTGTACAAGAATGTTCCATTTCCCTGCATGCAGGAAATGTGTGAGGTACATAACTCTTGTGTTATGTCTAGAGTACCCAATGTCTGTGACACTGATGAGGGAAACTGGGTACCTAATTTTTCTATGTATTTGCATAGGAAATACATAAATGAGCTTTTTTTTTTTTTTTCTTTCATGTAAGGTGACCCATTATATTTGCTTGTATTTGTAGTTTCCTTAACAGTCAAATGTAATAGCTATGTGGAGAGTTGTGCTTTAAACCGTCTTTTACTGTTAAGCTTAGGTGCATCTCTCAGGTAACCAGCTGCACTTCCTTCAGCCTTCTCAAAGGTAAAAACCTTACATTCAGCCCTTTGGGTACTCTCCATTTTACAGCCTCACATTTGTAACTGTGCTGACTTGGCAAGCTCAGAATTATTTGTCTGCTGGAGGAATTTGCAGGAGAAAAGTATGAATGAAACATATTTTCTTCTGCACTATTACTGATCCTAGAGGAGTACTAAACTCCCAAAGGGAAGGTAAGAAAATCCAACCAAAGAGAACAACCATCTTAAGCTCAGATACTCTTCCAAAATAGGGAGTCTTAAATAACTGTCAGCGAAATGGAGCACTTCTGTAGTGAATGCTGTATCTCAAGATCATCATAAAATAAAAGCCTTTTACTGGTTATTTTTAAGACAATAGAGCATGTGCCTGACCTCTGCGTGCCTAAGTCTTTCTGTCCTCTTGGGTCCATCAGATAAATTTCTAAAGAAGCTAAGTGGAAGGAGTCAGGAGATGGCACTTACACTGTTTTCATTACCATGAGTTATGAGTAACTAATTTAGGGCATAGGCAGCATAACTAGACGTGCAAAGTGTTATTTTTTTTTCTCATTTTTTGTCTCAGCAGATAAACACATAGAACGTGTTGACAGGCTTCTAAAAGCTGGAGTGTCTGTACTTAACATTTGTTCGGTTTTATCTTTCAGAAGGGCAGCTTGTAGGTATGATAAGCAGAGTCAAAGAAATCGGTCTCGCACATGAACAGCCCTTTTTACTGCTCTTTCATTCAACATATTGGTCAAAGCTTCTATCAGGAAAACTTCAATCCCCTTATAGAGGGGTCTCTTGTGCCAAAAGTGAATTATTGCCCACAATCTTAATCTCAGAATTATAAGAAGTCTTTATGATGCCCTTAGCATCCAGTGAGTATATCACCTTCTCTGTTTTCTGTATCTGATATCGTTCAGTTAAACTTGATATGCCTATACATGCTCCCCCTTTGAAGAGTGGTTTGGAACATCTAGAAAAATTACAGAAATTTTACTCAGAGGCTGTTGGCCCTGTTGCTGTGCATACCTGTAATTTCTGGTTTCTGTGTATTCTGTGCTTCTTAATGAGCAGGTATGAGGTTTTTTTCAGCATTTATATTAATACTCAAACGTGCTGAATTGTCAGCAGTGGAAAAACTTGGCGTTGCTGATTATACAAAAAGACCACCAAAGAGAACTTGTGAATGGGCAGCTCAACCTGAAAAGTATATAGTAAATACTGAGACTAAACAATATTCTGAGGAGTAGCCTAATCTGAAACACATCAAAGTGAATTTTAACTTCAGTAGCCAGTACATCAGAAACTTCTGTAGCCAGTACATCAGAAACTTCTGTAGCCAGGGAATGCAAATTTCCCCTCCAACACCACTCCACTTTTATTATATTATCTTTAAATTTAATTGCAAAATTCTTTATAGACGTGAAGGTCTTAACATTTTTGTGAGTCTGAAACTAAAGGCATGGAGAAGAGGAACTTCCATGAAATACTTCTCTGAGAATAAATTTCCACAGATAGAGTGTTGTGGCAAATTCTGCAACATTACTCATCTTTTTTGAATAGGTACTGTAGTATAGTACAATTTTTGGCATGAGAAGTGTAAGGAGCCCCTGAGGGCTGACACATACCCCAGCTGATGGCTCAGCCCTGGTTCGGCTGTCTCCTGAGGCACCCTACTTTGCTCACAGACGTGGTGGTGGCCTCTTGTTTGTTGTAAAGGCCTCAGGGATGCTGCCCCTCCTCCTCGGGGCTTGCCTTGGCCTCCCAGTGGAGCGCTCCCTGCCCCGGCTGGGAGTGGAGGGCCCGGGCACGGCCTCCTCTGGTTCCTGCTGGGGCTGTTCTTGCTGCAGTAGTGATGGCACTGGGAGCAGAGGGGTGGCTGGGAAGCTCATCCCTGATAGATCTTGCCGGGCTGCTGGAGGTCCCTGGGCCAGGGCCTGGAGACCTTCCTGCTGGCCCAGCAGATGGCTGGCCTCCCTGCCACACCACTGCACAGTGACACGGATAAGCTGTTGCACAAATGTCACTGTGCGGGTGTGGAGATAGACCCCAAGCATCTGGACCAGCAGCTCTTCATTGATGCCATAGTTGGTCAGGAGGACCATGATGGTGTTCTCCACTATGGCTGCCTCCAACCACCTGTTTCGAAAGATCTGCTGCAGCCTGTGTTCAACCCAGGACAGCACGGTCTCAAGGAGAGTCGGGTGTTCCTGGAAAAGGTTTACCCATTCTTCAGGCTGGAGGCCGCCCACAGGATCCCTGGGCACCCCTTCTGCAGCTGATGGATGGGGTACTCCAGGGTGACGGAAGTAGTGGGAGGCTGGGCGTCTAGGCATTTCTGCCTGGTGAATGATGACTGATGGTGTCAAAGGTGATGTGATGACATGCTCCCTGTAGTCATCGTCTGCCTCCACTGTGTGCAAGATGGACTGGATCCTCCTCTTGCAGAGGGGGCACTCGGGCTTGGTCTCAGCCCACTGCAGGATGCACTGGTAACAAAACTGGTGGAGGCATGGCATCACATAGCTGACCTTTTCGCAGCTGCCCAGGCAGATGGGACAGCAGTTCTCCAGCTCCATGGCCATGCTCTCCACAGGCTGCAGTGGGTTGGAGAGAGCTGGTGATGTTGAGCAGCTCCCTGTCTCCAGTGCTGCAGCAGCAGGTGTTGTGCTAGGAAGAGAAGAGAGGCCATGGTCATTGGCTGGGCTGGGAAGGAGGGAAGAAATGCCCAGGTTCTTCAAGAGGGAAACCCTCCCATCTCCCCAGGGTGAGGTGTCCCTGCGCAGCTCACCTCTGCTGCTGCAAGCTCAACTCTGGGGTGTCCCAGCTGCCTGAACCTGGCAGGGCCGGGGAAAATCCTTCAATAGCTCTGGAGCCGTGCAGTGAGAGCTGGAAGGAACAACTCTCCAAGCACAACACCAGCACCAAGGCCTCGCTTAACAGCCCAAACCTTGCAAACACCACAGCTGTGCCTGCCGCAGAGCTGCCAGTCCAAAGCACCATGTGCCAGGAGGCCCTGTGTTAAAACATCCATTTCTTAGTTGCAGCTTTGCATTATGGACTTTTCCCTTCTTACATGGTCTTCCATAAAGTCCTCTCCATATGTGCTCATGTAACTCATTTAAAGGCTTTGGCCAGCTGCAAGTAGAGAGGTCTATTAACCCTGTTCACAAACATCCTGATTTTTTTAATGCTGATTCCACAGACTGCTGGGTGGCTTCCCTAAAATTTTACCTTTAGTTCAGCTGTGAAGGGCGCATTGTTTTTACTGTTATATTCTGCACAGCAATAGAAACAGGAACTGAACTTCTGATCTTTTCGTCTGCTTCTATCCAAGCTTAATGCAAAGTGGGAAAAGAGGGCTGCAGTAACCTAAAAGAAACACAGAGAACAATATTTTGTCAGTTAATGTTCACAGGTTTCATATTCAGTATATATACATTTTTCTTAGTATATACACACTGGGAAAAAAAAAATACGAGATGTGCAGTGATCTTGTAAACACAAACAACAGGGTTTATTCTTTCATGTATTATTGCCTAGTTAGTCTAAAGTCTGCGTAATACACCACAGATAAGAGAGGCTGCCACTTATTTTGTATACTTAAGAGCATTTCAATATCAAGTTGTCACAATTGAACTTAAAAGACAAGGAAAATAAAAAATTTGTCAATAAAATTTAGAGATACTTCCTAAGGAAAAGTTTAATTTAACACACACAAATAATACAAATATAAGCACTTCATGCATTTTTCATATGAATATAACTTTTCAGATTAAATAATTTTACAGATGCAAAGGCAATAATAGGAGGATTTTTGGTCTCTTTCTAGACTGAAGGACGATGTTGAACTGTCCCTGAATGGAGTTCCTTCCTTCTTAGGCCACATAAACTGTAGATGTAACAGTCTGTGGCCAGCCCTGATTAAACAGTGTTGTTGTTTAGCCCCACTGATAACTCAGAACGATGCAACCATTCACTCGCCCCTGCTTTCCCCCCCCCCCCCCCCATCTCCAGGTGGGATGGAGGAGAGAATCACAAGAATGTAAACCCCATCGGTTGAGATAAGAACAGTCCAAAATATCAAGTATAATACAAAACTACTACTAATAATAATAGTAATGATAGGGGAAATAACAAGAGGAGAGAATATAAAACGAAAAAGAAAAAAAAAACAAACCAACAATAAACACAAGTGATGCACAATATAATTGCTCACCATCTGCCGACTGATACCAGCCCGAACCGAGAAGTGATGTGGGCCTTCCGGATGACTTCCCCCAGTTTATATACTGGGCATGACGTGCTGTGTTATAGAGCACCCCTTTGGCTAGTTTGGGTCAGGTGTCCTGTGTCTGCTTCCTCACGGCTTCTTGTGCCCCTCCTCACTGGCAGAGCATTGGATACTGAAAAGTCCTTGATCAGGGTAAGCATTACTTAGCAACAACTAAAACACCGGCATGTTATCAGCTTTGTTCTCAGGCTAAAACCAAAACACAGTGCTGCACCAGCTACTAGGAAGAAGAAAAATAGCTATTGGATTACATTGCATTACATTACATTGCAAAGAGAAAAATAACAGCTGAACCCAGGACAAGCAGTGATTGAACTGAGGAACCATTTGGAAGAGAAAGTATATGAGAAAGTATAAGAAAAACTTGTACTGTTCCAAGAAACAATAACTCGACCGGTGAACTTGCCTAAGTAATTGCAGTTGTGGACCACTTCATCTGACATAAAAAAATGCTTGCAAATACTCATGCTGGGGTATTCTTCCCAGTATCCATTAGTCATTTAAAAGTCACTAAAACAAGAATTAACCAAATTCGACTTTTGTATTCTGATGTCTTCTCTTCAGTAACTTGAAAGAGAAAAAAGTAATTCAGCACAATGCTTATCTGTCCAGGCAGTGTAAACCGCCAGTGAGGCTTAAAGAAAATAAATTTCTCTGTTGACAGTGTAGGTTAGAGACTAGGGTAACGCAGGGAAGACTGGACACAAGGACACTGCTCCTGTAGTTAGAGTTCTGTAGAGTGCATATTTTGTTTGACATACTTGTGCATATTTTTAAGAAATATATATTAAACTATAATAGTGTTACACTGTGTGTGTATATGATCTATGTATAAAAACAATACTTTTTATTGTTAAAGTAAGAATAAAAGAATTGAAGATGTTTATATTATATTTGTTATTATTCTTCAGAGATGGTGAACTTGATTGTCTCCTGTGTTTTTATTAGTAGTCTGCCTTCCTATTATGTAAGGTGTTTGAAATGAAAACTGTTCACAAGACACTATAATTTTTTCATATTATTATTATTATTATTGGTAAATCTCTGTGGAGAAGAATGCTAACTATTTTAATATAAGACTTTTGTCCATACTCAGCCCACATACTGGCATAAGCTACCCATAAGCAAATTAGAATGGCACAAAGCCAGAAAGAAAAACTTCTCACTGAATCTGTCTCACCTATTTCCTTTTATTGGGAAACACCTCAAGGCCAGGACCAAAGGGTAGGTGAAGGTGTTCAGGAAAGTGAAAATGTCAGGACCTCTGTATGGCTAGGCAAAGAAGAGAAGACGCAAAGAGTCAAAGGTAACTTGGGCAGTTATAGGAAACTTTTCTATTACTATATAACAAGGAAAGACTTCTATTATGATTTAGAAAGAGAAACTCTAAGGTAAAACCAAAAATCTTTTAAAAAATGTGCTTCTGACATACCACATGTGAAGTGCCATGTTACTGGTTTATTATCTTATTTCCAGCTGATACTCATGTCTCTGTTTTTCAGATATAGAATACTTTCGCTTCTTGGAAAAGAAAAAACATGGCTTCCAGCACAGTGAACCCTGCTAACCATTTGCCATACTTCTTTGGCAATATTACACGTGAAGAAGCAGAAGAGTATCTGATGCAAGGAGGAGTGAGTGATGGACTATACTTGCTCCGCCAAAGCCGGAATTACCTGGGTGGCTTTGCCTTATCCTTGGCCCATGAAAGGAAGGTTCATCATTATACCATTGAGAGGGAGCTGAGTGGCTCATATGCTATTGCAGGAGGCAAGTCGCATGCCAGTCCTGCTGAACTCATTAACTACCACTCAGAAGCAGCAGATGGCCTTATCTGTCTATTGAGAAAACCTTTCAACCGGCCACCAGGCATTGAACCCAAAACAGGACCCTTTGAAGATTTAAAAGAGAACCTTATCAGGGAGTATGTCAAACAAACTTGGAATTTGCAGGTAAATCCAGGATGATTTTGCCATACAGTGGTCTTTGAGTTAGGAGAAAAAAGAGATTGCAGTGTTTGTTTCTAGCTATTGCTGTTGTTATGTGGCCTTTTTTCACAATGGAACCATAGCTGTTGAGTTTTGAGCAGTGGGGTGTTTTGGGTTTTTTTTTTTCCCAGTGCATGCAGTAAGTTGGCCATAATAGTTTTCCCTAAATTTTACAAAACTTAGGAGCTTTATGGTGTCTTTGGCTGGTATAGCCTTATTTACCATCTGTCTATCTAGCACTAATCTATGTCATCAGATTTCCACATGCACCAAAACAGGTGTAATGAACGAGATACAGAAATGGTTTGTTTATTGCTTTTGGTTCTGAATTTTTGTTCATTGATGTGCAGGCAGGCATGGTGACATGGTAACTTGTTTTGCATCCTCCCCTCTTAGCTGGCCTCCTGCTTATTTAAATTTGTCCAAAACAGAACTTGGTTTCTTAACTGCAGAACACTGCTTATACATCTTTGATACTGCCTGTGTCAAGCAGGAATGTTCCATGCTGAGGAAGACAAGTTGGATTTTTTCCTTAGAATGACCTTGAAGAAGCCAGTCCTAACATGGAAACACTAGTGTAGGAGACTGCAATGGGAATTTATTTCACCTTGGGATGCCATGAGTTACTATTATAAACTCATGGAGTTACACTAGGTTTTTCATCTCTTTTGTTACTAGCAAGTAACCTTGTGTGTTCTGTTCTGTAAAGTGTATCAAGCAATGCACAAACTGGAAAAGCCTGAAACTTAGAAGTGTTGAGGCTTACAGTTCTTTCTGATGAGTCTGAGCCCAATCTAGAAGGAAGTTGATGAACTGAAACTGAAAACTGATGAAACTAGGGGGTTTTGCCCTCAGATTCTGGGCCAAATTTAGAAGTGATAGGTTATAGATTGATTTATAAGTATATAGGTTAGACCAAAATATTAACATAGTTCGCTCTAAAATTGGGACTGCCCTGCCTGCTTTTGGGGAATTTGTACTGATGTCTTCAACATAAACACACCTCAACAGTTCAAAGCATGTTCAGTTTATTTCAGTAAACTGTCATAGGATATTGAGACTACGTATAGTTAGCTATGTCTCATTAGCATAAAAATATGGTGTAATTTTGAGTTATATACTGATATATTGAAAGCTTAATTTACTACTTATTTTTCTTTCTATTTATCAGAGGTAAAGAAAGAATTCCAGCTCTGTGATGTTTAGATTACTATACATTAGTTTCTGGTTTAATATTTTCATAGCAACCAGATCTTTTCTTTATATATGTGCAGATTATGGATGTCCCAAAAGCAGTCCTTTACTTGGAGTCTACCTGTCATGTTTTTACTGCAGAAGACAGTTTGACTGTGTTTCTACCACTCTCTAGGGGCATGCTCTTGAACAAGCTATCATTAGTCAAAAGCCTCAGCTGGAGAAGTTGATTGCCACTACAGCCCATGAGAAGATGCCATGGTTCCATGGGAGGATCTCCCGGGAAGAGTCAGAACACCGTATCCTTGTTGGGCCAAGGAACAACGGAAAATTTCTGTGAGTGCTTTTTTCCGGTATTTTTGTGCACCACCACTGTTATTACACAGTACCCTTGAGTGAATCAAATGAGAGTATGCCCTAAAAGGGCCTTAGTCACAGTGAAAGAGCCCAGTCCAGCATGATATACATGACATAATCATCCCTGTATTAAGCAAGTGCATCCAAGATTGGGTTTCCACTTAGCTAAAGATGGGAAACTTATAGCAAAAGCATGGATCATTGGTTTTTGATCAGATACTAGGTTTAATTCTAAAGGGAGCATCAGAGAAACTCAGTAGCAAGAAAAATCCATTGAACTTTGTTTTATAACTGATAAACAGTACTGAGTGACTGTGGTAGGTTAACCTTGGCCCACCAAGATGCTGTCACACTCCCACTCCTCAACAGAACATGGGGGGAAAACAGGATGGAAGAGCATCATGGGTCAAAATAGAGACAGGGAGATCATATACCAGTAACTCTCATAGGCAAAACAAGATTCCTTTTTGGGAAATACAGTTATTCTATTATCAGTTAAAATTGAGTTGGACAGTAAACAACAAAGACAAAAATATAAATAAAACACCTTCCACTCACACACCCACACCCCCAGTTCTCACAGGCTCAACTTGAGTCTTTGCACCTGAATCCTCTCCCCACCAAGCAGTGCAGGGGAGGATGGGTGTAGGGTGTAGGCTGCAGTGAGCGGATAGCAGCATCTCTGTGCTGCTCCTTCATCCTCACACTGCTGCAACATGGGCTTTCTGCAGGAAATACCCTTCAGGAAACATCCACCTGCCTGGGGCGCTATGGTGTGGACACCTGCTCCACCATGGCCCCTTTCACAAGCTGCAGAAGACTCTGCTCTGGTGCCTGGAGCATCTCTTCCTGCCTCCTCCTCTGCCCTTGGTGTTTGTGCTACCACTTCTGGTTTGTGTTTGTTTTTTTCTCTCCACCACCCCCCACCAAGTGTACATCTGGCCTTAATGATGTTTTCATATATACATGGCTGAGGGTCTTGGTGGTGCCCTGCGCAAGTGTCCATTGGGGCCAGCTGGAACCAGGGCAGCCCCTGGCCTCCTCAGAGAGTCCCTACAGCACGGCTGCCACAGCCTGGCCTCATCAGAGAGGCCCTACAGCACGGCTGCCACAGCCTGGCCTCGTCAGAGAGGCCCTACAGCACAGCTGCCACAGTCTGGCCACTTGTACCCCATACTCTGACTCACCAAAGTGATAAAAATACAAACCGCCTGTTGGGATCCATAACTGTCAGTTTCCCAGGGACAGTGGCGGTGCTTGGTTTTGTACTTACGCAACAAACAGAATTGCTTTTACCTTGGCAACTCCATTTTGTGTCTGCCACTGTCCGCATTTCCTTGACCTCGTAATTTTTTGTTTTCTGAGTGTAAATGCGTCATTTAGGATAGTGACTAACAGCCATCACCTCATAAGGATTAGAGCCAGTCAAAATCTTCTAGCAAAAAAAGATTTTCTTTGGAAAACCCTCATTTGAAAAAGTGTTTTCACTGAGCATTTTTTTTCCCTCTGGCCCCCAGTGGAAGTATTCATATAATGATAGAAAATGAAGCGTAAGGGTCATGTTCAGGGAAGGATCACTTAGAGCTGTGCAATTCCTGAGAAATTTCTTTACCCACTTATATGGTCTTCTTCAGCACTTGACTATCTGATCTTTTTAAAGCTAGTCCAAAGTAAAACCCCAAGAGTGAGTGCGGGATGGGTATACTTCTACAGTATATACAGTACGCACTCTTTCACTTTACTGATTTGCCATAGTTATACCATCCAGGTGGTCATTTACCAGTTGCTTTTGTTGCCATTTGTAAGCAAAAAAATTGTTATTAGAAATTTTGTTACAAAATTTGGTGGATCTAAGGATTCCCCTTATCACAGATTAATCTTTTCTGAATTCTTCCTGTAGCACAGCTTTCATTGGTTTGATCAATGTAGTCACTGTCACAGAATACAAGCACAGTATTACCATGCCATCACTCCTTTTCATTGCCCAGTGATTTTCATAGTATCTTTTCCTACATTTTAGACCCAGGAGCAGATGATCTGAAACAAAGCAGCAACCCTTTCTTTTAATGGCTTGGTTTTTTCTATTAAAAAATATTACTTTCTGAATTACCATCTTACCAAATCAGTGCTATTTAGTCAATGACCTGAGTCATGTATTAAAACTTGCAGATTTTCCAGTTTCTTTCTTGCACACTTTGGTTTCTGTGTGGTCAAAATGCTTCTCTTTGGGGGAATATACATATATATAATTTATTATTTTTATTCAGAGAAACAGTTCTCTTAGCTGTCATTTCTTAACAAGATAGATGGGCTTTGGAGTGAAGGAGTGTAATTTTTTTTAGCAGACTTGACATTTTCAGTCTCTTTTGTAGACCCTGGTCTCTTTTTAATCTCCTATAGGTATTCCTACAGCTTTAAATGGAAATACTCCCCAGCGTTTTCCTGTTCCCCCTAGAGGTGCTGTTTGCAGTGACGCGCTCAGTGAGCTGCAGAGGGGGCAGTCAGACCTCTGTGGGACTGTGTGTGTTAGCACGTGCCTATCTATCATAGTTCTCTGGAAATCAAGCAGCTACTTTCTCATGAGGTAGATCAACCCCACAGAGGGGAAAAATGCTAAATTTGAACTATGTGCCAATGGAGCTTAGATAGTATGAAGATATAACTGACAGTATGTTGAGCTTGAGTCCCTCTTACTTAGTACAACACTATTTACTTCTGTACAGTGCTTTATGATGCATTAGTTGTTCTTGGACAGACTGCCTATCTGTCAGGCTTAGAGCTTAGTAACTACTTAGCGGCCCTTTACTCTTATGCTCCTGGGGAAGAAATAGGGTTAGGTCTTCATCTGCCCCATAATTCAGCAGCCAGAGCAGCGAGAGAAATGATGTGATGTTTGTTTGTATCAGAGACTGGTGATTTTTCTGTCCAGAGCTCACCTAGCTCTCAGCTCAGTAGACCTAGAGGCTCATCAGAAATGAGAAAAGAACTGTCTAATTTAGACAGGTTTTCTATTTTCTGCATATGTGGTTTGCCTAACAGGGGCTTGCTCAGTAGGTGTTGAGAAATACACCACTCATTAGTTAGCTAACTGAAACAGTAGCAGCAAAATTTCTGAGTGCTAGAACGGTGCGTTTTACATTTCAGGCCGAGGCATTGCATACTTTTTCACTACCTAGCGGCAGCACATGTCGGTACCTTCTGTGCATCTGTAGACTGAAGGCTGTGAATTTGTTCTTGAGAATGTAGCTGGTCAGGGGCTGTTTCAAATTCGTCAATACAAGCCTGGTAGCTGATTGAAAGGTAAAACTTAGAAACATTCAAAGTCTAAGAGAAGTTCTGGTGTTGATATAGGACTTGGAGCCTGGGAAAATAGGAGAAAGGTAGATTTTCAATGAGATGTGCTATGAAGCTATTAAACATAAACAGGTGCTGGTATTTGACAAGAGATAATCTTGTTTATTAAAGTAATACATTTTAGAAGGCTAGAATATTTCTGTATTGCAAGGGTCTCTAAAACTTCAGTACACCAAAAATCTGCTAACAGTCTGACCTACCTACCTTGAAACAAAATCCAGTACAGCAGCCTCTGTGACAGCACATCTATCGCCCAGATTTCTTAAGTGCTGCGTTGCAGCACAACAAGATTATCAAATCTAGGAGGTTTTTTAAAAATACCATAAATATGGAATGAATTTAAAAGCTTCCTAAATATGAATAGCGTCATAAACCTAACATCACGACTCATCCAAGCTGCTGACACAACATGGCATCTCATGACATCAAGAGTCTAAACTGTCCTTTATTTGTCACAATAGTTAGCACTACTAAAGCAATTTAGAAATAGAAAGTTTTGAAGTGCAGTTGTCCATAAGTCGTCTTGTTTTTTGTCTGACCAAAAATCTGTGGGTTTGATACATGTAGCAGCCTATGTGTACATTAATCTTACTGTCTTCCACTAGGGATTTACCACTGCTGGAGTGCATTCTGAGCTAGGTGGTTTATCTGAAGTTGCAGAGTATTCTTTAAATAAATCTATCAGTATTGTTTGCATTCATAAATGGAATTGGACATTGTTAATATCAGACAAAGAGAAAACAGTCCTATTAGACATGAGCTTAATTCAGAGGTGTTAATGATGAAGTTCCTCTTCAAAAGTACCAAGCACTTGGTAGGCTTAGATGACCATAAAAATTTTCCAAGATGCATGAAAAAAAACAGACAATGAACCGTGCTTCTGGAGGTTCCCCTCCACAGCAGCCTGGATGATGTCCACGGCTCTTTGGAAGAGGTGTTTGCTGATCTTCAGTGAAGTGCACAGTTAGGTGCACTTCAGTGAAGTGCGCTTGCAGACTATTGCAGCAGGGCTGTGGCTTCTGGAGGCTAGCTGTACTCTGTCTGCTTTAGCAGCAGAGTGAGTTGGGGGTGTGAAAAAAAGATGCAATCTCTGACTGAGATAGCTGTATCAAGAAGATCCCATGTTCCAGGTGCAGTTATACAGTGGACCTACTTGTTAAGGAGCAAGTTTTAGTGCAGCATAGTGTATTTTGCTGGCAGTGCCAGCAAAATTGACTGCAGTGGTGCAATCGTTCTCGCAAAGGTGTTTCTTCACTGTGCAGCTCACTAGCATGACCAGGAATTGAAGTTTTAGGTTCTATTGTAGATAGCAGTAGTGTGTGCCTGAGCTAGCTCCTAAACTCTATAGTATGCTGACATTTCTGAAACAACTTTCGATGTGTTACTAAACACAGAAGTTATAACCCCCAGAGAACAAAAACGTAGGTGGAGACTGCAGTCAATCCATTTTCCTTTGTATGATCCTTTTACAGATAGCACCAAGGTCATTCTTTATTGCACTCCAACTTGTAATATGTACAGTCATATTTGAAGTGATAACAACTAGCCATATTGTTAATAACATTACGAGAGAGAGATATTCATAAAGAAGGACAAGCAGGGAATGGCTGGAGTTTGATCAGCAGTGGGGAATGTTGGTATCTCTGGCACCAAGGAAGCTGTTATAACTAAGAAGGCAAAGCAAGGCTGAGAGCAAACTTTTAACACGCCCTTGGATTCAGGAGTGATAATATTTCACACCATTCCTAAAGCAAGCATTTTACTAGTTTATTTCCTTCATTATTCTTCACTGTAGAATGCTGTGACTTCTTTCCTACACAGTCAATGAGGCGTATTGTAATAGCAGTTTATTTTTTTTTACCCTCAGGGATTTTTTTTCCCTTTAGAAGAAAGGGATCATTTGTCTTTTCACTTGGAAGCAGAAAAACCTGAAACATTCATTCTTTTTGCTTCCAAGCAAAAACAGAGATTCTACCAAATGAGAGAAGAGATAGCTATTTACTTACTGGCTGCTATTTGGGTTACATTCACAGAAATATAAAAAATACTCAAAGGTAGGTTGCATGAAAATTTAAATCAATAAATAAACCTTTTTTGCATTGCATTGCAGAACAATTTGAGTTTTTCAGATCTTTCTAAAATTGCTTTTAAAATATATGTCATAGAAAATCTGGATACCTTCTTGGTGCTTCTGTCATGTATCCATGAATTCAGACGTTGTTCATTATCAATGGTTTCTGATTAATTTGTTGAGAAACAAATTAATCACTGTTTCTGTTTAATCTCAGTGTGTGAAAGGAAAAGATTGTTTAGTTACAGGTGTTTCTTATCTGTGTGTTCTAATTCTGTAGATTTGTATTTCTCTGCAATTGCCATGAAATGGAGGATCAGGTGGTGTTTCACTAGTGGCTTCCTTCCTTGTCAAAATACTTTTTTTGTTTTTTATATACAGCTTTTTAAAATGAAGATTATTTTTTGTTGTTGTTGTCAGTACTGTGTGTTATTTCCGAGCACATTGAAGCAGATAGTGTGTTTGGAATTTCAGGTTTTTTTCTTTTCATGGAAAGAAAATTCCATATATGAAGCAAGACCCCAATTCTAACGTGATGGCCCTTAGTAGTACAGGCAGCATCCTCAAGAAGATGTGAAAACCTTGGTTTCAGTTTATAACCTTTCAGTTTGAGCAGCCTTTTCTTTGATACCATTTTTTTGATACCATTTTTCACAGTATCAGTACTGTAAGGTATTGGGTACTGTGTACCCAAATGAAGTTCTGGAGGTTTAGTCTAACCTAGACATCCATTATCACAGTCTTCATAACCAGAACGAAAATGCAAATCATGGCTGTGACTATACTTGTCATCAAAGGTAGTAAAAGTTTTTGGTTTGATCTATGATGGTAAGTTCTGTGAGAACACTTTTTGGACCAGTAAGAGATCTCGTTGCCAAAACTGAGACTTAGGCCATTATTTGGTTGTTGCTTCAATGCTCTTGATACTTCTCCTCTTCAGATATATGTTGGAAGATAGTAGTACCTCCTGTTGTGTCCTGTTGAGATCCAGTTTGTCCTGGAGCTGACTGGCTACAGTTTAAAAAAACATCTGGGCCATAACCCCAAGAAAATGAGGCTCTGTCCAGGAACTGGTCAGTTGTGTTAGAATGGAGTTTTTCGTGCATGCAGTGGTAGAGGTGTCCTATAGAAGTTGCCATAACTGTGAATTGCTGATGTCTTCAGAGTAAATGTAACTGTTGGAGTGGGGGAAGGGAGAGCTCAGAAATGCTGTCATAAACCTGAACTCTTCCTAAATTGTGCACTGCATACTGATAGGACTGTTTGGATCTGTGCCATGGTCCTTAGAAATCAGGACTCTCTTCTCCCACTGATGCTTGTGATTTCAAGAAATGTTTACAATGACACTTGAAATAGTAAAACCTCTTGCAAATGAGAATCAGTTTCAATAGAGCTGATTGTGTTGGAACCACCATTTCCTCATGAGAAACACAAAGGACATTTTTTACTAGGAAACAGTCCACTGCATTTTTGTAATCTTACCTGTGCTGAACAGAAATCTGACTGCAATGAAGTGCCATTCATTTGTGTTATAGAAACAATGTCCTGTATTCTGAAAATATTTTTCAGCTTTATTTGCTAAAAGCAAGTCAGAGAAAGACAAAGTAAAAGCCATTCTTTGTTTTAGCAGAACCTGTTGCTCTCCACTGGTCAGTCAGCACAGGAAATCAGCACTCTGAGAAAATACTTGAATGTCATGAAAAAACAGATTGTGGTGTTTCAAGTTGCTTTATCGATACTAGGCAAGTTACTTTGGTTTCAGAAAAAAAACCTGACCTTGGTCCTTTTTTTTTTTAGCCAGTGTCCTGTTCGCGTCTTATGCAACAAGAATCACTGCTTGGAAAAAAAAAAACCCAGTTGCATGGGTAGTTCAGACAAAACACATTTAGTTCAGCCTTGAGTGGGTCAGCTGAGGGGCAGAATATACTGCCTCTGCAGTCTTCTAAGATATGATAGCAAGTACTAGTGTTGCTGACAGAAAAGTTTCACAACACCTTAGTGAGCATATCCTGCTATATTTCTTTTCAGAACTTTTTAAAAATTCAAGGGAGAATGAGTAGACGTCTAAGCACAATGGAACAAGTAATGTTTCAGTGTTGCTGAATCTGGGCTTTTTGTAAGACAAACCCATTATTCTAGAAAATTTTAAGCTAGCTCTATTTCTGTTTCACTGTAAGGAGCCAGTGAACATAGGCAATTTAAACTAAAAGAAAAAGCCTACTTTCTAAACTCAGAAGTGCTATGCCAGCTAAGGTGGAACTAGTAGAAAACTCCTGTCTACTCTGGGAACAGGCACCAGAAGACACTGGTCCCAGTGTGAGCTGGCCTTGCGTACGCATAAAACAACTCTGCCACTCTTTAGAGGCATCTCAGATGTTACTTGCAGATCTCCTGTAAGAACATCATCCTGCCTACCTGTCAATTCTAGACAACATCTTTACATTACATTTTTTGATCTCTCACTGCTGAAGTTTAAACCAGATACATACTGGAACACCATGTGAAATTTCATGTGAATTTCATGTGAAATCTGCAACAAAGCACTAATGTCTTTACCAAAATTTTAAGAATTTATGATTACAGAAATGTATGCTTTTCTTGACATTCCGAGTCAAACAAGAAGCTTCAGTGCACAAAGATTTTCCATTTATTTGTTATTTCACATTATGGTTTTTTAGTATTTTATCTTCTGCCCTTACTGCCATTTCTTTATTTCAAAATAAGAGATATGAGAGAGAAATCTTGCCTTAGTGAAGGCACTTATCTGTTGTTTTTAATTCTAGGTCAACTTTAGAGGACACTGAAGTGTAGCTGTTTGCGTATGCTGGATCCTGGTCTCAGATTTCCATGGGCTTTGCAGGCCTGCAGTGCACAAGCCTTCAAATGCTTCCTTGCTCAGAGCGTGCTTTGTGCACTGCACAATGTTTTGTAGCTGCCTAGCAAAGAGCTCCACATCCTGAATTTTTTGTTGTCATCTCTTACCTTTTGTGGGAGAAAGAGAAAAAAAAAAAAAAAAATTTAGGGAATTATGTCTAAAACCAAATGACACTAAGAAATTAGTGAAAAGCCGAACAAAATGTCTTTAAAGTTGCAGTGCTGATTCATTTGTTTGCAATTCATTTGGTATCAATTCAAAAACTTAAATGAAAGGATGATTTTAAAAATAACCATGAGAATCTATCTTATTTCTACAGTATCCGAGAAAGGGACAGCAATGGTTCCTATGCCCTGTGTCTGCTGAATGATGGAAAAGTACTGCATTACCGTATTGACAGAGATAAGACAGGGAAGCTCTCCATACCGGATGGGAAAAGATTTGACACCCTCTGGCAGGTCTGTTAAATTTGAATCACTTGGATATCTGTCATCATATTTCTGTGTAACTGAGTAAGGCAGCTTGTTTTACTGTGCTGTGTGACAACAGTCTTGATCTGAACAGCAGCATCATTTGGCAGGTTATTTGTCATATGTTTCAAACTTTATGTGATTTCTATCCAGGAAGAAAATATATGTTAGTACATAAAGCTATGTAAGTGTAGAGTTTGATCTTTTTCACATGTGATATTGCAGCTTGGGCTGGTTCAAAATCGCTGTAATTATTATTCAGGTAGCTGAATATTCTCTAGAGTGGAAGACCATTTGCATTTGCAAGTGACCATATTAAATAACAGCTATGCTAGGTATAGTCTTTTGCTAATGAGCTTATAACAAGAAGAAACAGAATTCTAGGAAGCTGGTTTAGGATGCTGTACACATACTACATTCTTTAGCTTTCTAATGTTCTACCTTAACGGCTGAAAAAGCATCGTTTGCTGAAGGTTACCACCAAAATATGTCTGAACCCTGGTAAAGGTTAAGCAATTAAGGAATTCATAGTTGACTATGCCATAAATGGTAATAAAGTGAATATTGGAGAAATGACTGTGTAAATTGAAAATGCTACGGGAATTTAAATCCCCGCAGAAATCTTATGTCCTCCTTGCTGAAAATTCTATTAAAACAAGTAAGACACAAATCTAAAATACAAGTCTTTGCTTGTATATATTCATTCTTAGCCTTTCCTGTAAAAGTCCTGCATATTACTTTCCTGGAGTCACTGGAAATATAAAAGCAGCTATGCTTTCTTACAAGTTTTTCAAATATGTCTGCAACTTTTTCACTCACAGACCCCCTCCTTTCTACTCAAGTGTACCAAAGCAAAAATATCAGTAATAAAATGACATGGTGAGGACAACCCAGGAACAAAAATGGCCACAACTGTTGGTGCTATACATTTATTAACTGCTTACATCCCACTGTGACTCTGAGGGCCAAAGACAACATTGCTTATGAGGACAATTCCTGCGCTGCAGTTATACCCATTTTGGGGAAGAAAAAAGAAAAAAAAAAAGAAAAAAGAGGGTAGAACTGAGTTATAAAAAGAAGTGATTTGCTGAGAGGCACAAAGGTAGCAGAACCTGGTGTGGAATCCTGCGTCTTACAAATCCAGTTCCTGGACCAAGTTCCAGATTCATTCATAGGGTTACATCAGAAACATGAAGCCCTGCTAAAGAGAAGTAAAGATGAGGTAAGAACATGTGCAATAAAGATCCGCTGTACGCCCTATTCACTTGCTGTAATATATACCAATCATACATATGTACACAATTTTAAAGAGACAATTAATTATATCATCTTTACCTTTTCATATATTTTTCCTCTTCTTTTCTCTTTTCTTTTTTTGTTTCCCTCTCATTCTGGTAGTTAGTTGAGCATTATTCATACAAACCAGATGGATTACTAAGGGTTCTTACTGTTCCCTGTCCACTTGGCTCAGAAAATGGTGAGTTATTCCTACTATTTTGATATGTATAAGTAGCCATGGTAATGATGATAAAGATGTGTGCCTTTTTTCCATTTGCCTTGTAGGTGGGTACAGATTAATGTAGATTAAAGTTGGATTTAAAAAAAAAAGTAAATATCCAACTTTTCAAATAAGTTGTGTCAGACCATGCAGAATAGCGGCAGATACTGTAGATTAAGGGAGGCTCCCAAGTGCAGTTATGGCTGGCTCTAAATTGACACCAGATTGAGAATGTGCTTTGCTGCTTGAAGTGGCAGTGTGTGTTACTTGGCCCCCACACACTAACAAGGTGGTCATTTTAGCACTCCTCCAACTGTCCTTGTTCCAGGCTGAGGCCAGTATATCAGCTGCGCTGCTATTGGCATTCAAGTTGGATGCAGTTGCACCCAATGTTGGAGAGAACAGGGCAGAACAAGGGATTGGCTGCACCTGATGTTGAAAATGGGGGTCAGAGAGGCATTGTTTGATAATCTGGGAAAAGGGGAAGGGATGGTGTGGGGGGTGTGTGCGCTGAGGTCCGGTATTTTCTTTGTCTTGTTTCTTCTTCAGTGTCATATTAAATACTGATGATACCTTGTCCTTCCTCTTGCCCTGACTATCAAGGAAAAAAAAAAGATGATTCCGCTCAATCATTGCCTAACTTGTGTTATTCCAGAAGTGGCGTTCTTTCTCTAAGGCCTTCTGTCATTCAAACTAGATACTAGTGCCATGATGAGAGGGTATGCCCATACTTATTCTGTTCCATCAAATCACTTCAGGCACTGCCCATACTTTTGACTCTGTGGCAGCAAGTACCAGAGTCTCCTGCACATTAGAGACAAAGGCAAAGAGGGTTGGTAAGAAGAAAATGCACTGTAATGCAATTTAAAAAATAGAAAGTTGGTTCCCTGTGTAGAAGTTTATGTTCTTATAGTACTTTTCTCACCTTGCTCAGCATCCTTTCACATGTGGTTATTTTACAGATAATGTTGGTTTTCCTTTTCCTGGACCCCCTTGTAAGGTAAGAGTAAGTGGTGATATAGCAGCAGCATTCATTTGAGAAAGCTTACAGTCACATACTACTCTAAGAAGCCAAATGCTTGTATATTGTTGCATCAGTGAATTTGTATTTATAGGGATATAAGTAGTAGGTTGAAAAGAATAAGCTTAACATATTCTAGCATGGTTATTGCTTTCATCAGTGTTTTGCATGAGCTGTTCATCATTTAATTTTGTGAACTTCTTTTTTACATTTAATGTATGCAAAAATCAGTCTTTATCATATGCCGAATGCCTCGTTGATCATCATGTTCTATAGTGACTGTATCAACATTAGGAGGAGAGATACTGCCTTGTCCATTTTGAGAATCTACTGGCTGAAGCAGAAATTGAGATTCAGTTTATTTTTAGATTACGTGTGTGCACCTAACAGCAGACTTTGCAGAAGGATTTAATTCTTTGTGTAGTGAAACTGGGGGAAGTTCTTTCATCAGCTCCATGAAGAGTGAGCAAGCCCATCTGTGATTAAAATTGCCTAAGTTCTTAGGCTTCATTGATTAGAGGAGCCACCTGAAGTGTAACACATAACACCATCTCATTCAGCTGTAGCTGATCTCATCTGAAATAGGGAGTTTTAATTCAGTTGTGGCATTGCGCCCTGGAGAGCCTAATCATCTAAGTCATTATCTCAATGCAATCCCACATTATAGAAAAAATATTTTTGTTTAAATAAGCAATTGCATTTACTTCAGTACCTGTGGGTCCATGAACCATTCTCCTACCACGACTTTCTGAAAATCAAGTGCCCCTTTAAATCATTGGAAATTATGTAACCAAAATTGCCAAAATTTTTCAAATTCTTACTATCGGTATTTAACTTATCAATGAAGTAGGAACAAAAACCCCCATGTATCTGACAAAGTTGATTGATATTTAGGACATCAACAGAAGTAAATGAACCAACCTCTTCTTGCCAATGCATTGCCGTAATACCACCCCAGTTGTTGATGATTCTTTACAGGTGAAAACGTTGGTCATGCTAACAGGGTGTGGTTAATCTTGCCTAACATTAATGAACTTAAATCATGAGTCAGTCATTCAGGAAATGACACAGGCTTGCTTTTGAGGAATGTGAAGAGAGAGAGAGATGGTTGCACTCAGTGAGTTGCACTCAACAGCTCGACACCCAAGAGGAGGCCAGTGACAAGTGGTGTTCCTTAGGGATCAGTAGTGGGACCAGGGCTGTTCAACATCTTCATCAGCGACATGGACCGTGGGACTGAGTGTACCCTCAGAAAGTCTACCAATTACACCAAGCTGTGTGGTGCAGTTGACACACTGGAGGGAAAGGATGCCATCCAGAGGGAACTTGGCAGTCTTGAGATGTGGCCAGTGCCAACCTCATGAAGTTCAGTAAGGGCAAGTGTGAGGTCCTGTGCCTGGACTGGGGCAATCCCAAGCACAACTACAGGCTGGGTGGAGAAGGGGTTGAGAGCAGCCCTGAGGAGGACTTAGTGGTCTTGGTTGACAAAAAAAACTCAACATGGCCCAGCAGGGTGCACTTGCAGCCCAGAAAGCCAACTGTGTCCAGGGTTGTATCAAAGGATATGGTTGGCCAGCAGGTTGAGGAAGATGACTCTACCTCTCTGTGCTCTCATGGGACACACCTGCAGTACTGCATCCAGTTCTGGGGCAATAGTACAAAAGGAATGCGGACTTGCTTGAGTAAGTCCAGACGAGTAAGTCTGCTTGAGTAGGTCCAGAAAATGCTCTGAGAGCTGGATCATCTCTCCCATGAAGACAGTCTGAGACAGTTGGGGTTGTTCAGCCTGGAGAAGAGAAGGCTCTGGGAAGACCTTATAGCTGCCTTCCAATACCTTAAGGGGCCTACAAGAAATCTGGAGAGGAACTTTTAACAAGAACATGTTAAAATGTGATAGGGCAAGGGCCTTAAGATAACAGAGGGAATGTAGATTACACATTAGAAAAAATTCTTCGCTCTGAGGGTGGTGAGACACTGGCAGAGGTTCCCCAGAGAAGTTGTGGCTGCCCCATCCCTGGCATTGTTCAAGGCCACGTTGGATGGGACCTTGAAGAACCTGGTCTGGTTGGAATCCCCCATGGCCCTGGATTGGAACTAGATGATCTCTGAGGTCTCTTCCAACCCACGCCATTCTGTGATTCTGTGAGATTAATTCCACCCTTTAGCTTCTCTAGCAATAGCTGACTTAAGTATACTTAGTCACTTGCACGTTTTACATACAACCATTAATGATTTCAGGATTGATCAGCAGTAGTTGTGTTTAGGAGTCATCATGATGGATAGAAGGAAAAGATATGAGTGAGTGTGTTAACTGCATCTTTTGCAAATATTCTCCTAAAATACTGTTTTAAGTTACAATATGGTTGACATTCTGAACTTGTTTAAACTGAAATCTAAATGTTATGTTTTCTTCAGTTTTCTCAAACAGGCCTGCTAAGTTACTTTCCTGTAGTATAAATATGGAAACAGAAAGTGAAAAATTCTAAATTAATATTACTGCTTATGGAGCTCAGAGACTTCAGTTAATATTGCTAGATTGTCATACATTAATATCTTCGTCAGAAACTTACTGAAGACCATTTCTGTAGCTTTTTTTTATATGCAGGGGCTAAAATACAGTGATTTAGATTGCAAAAAATGCATCCGGAAAAGAACAAATACATTCACAAGGTCTTACATAGAAGATATGGAATCTGTATTCACCATCAAAATTAATACTTCTTTTTAGAGGTTTTGATATTTCTGAAGTACTGTGTGTGTTTTATTTTACAAAAGGAATTGCCAATATATATGAATTGCAATTATGCATATTTGAACTGGGACACAAAAGAATTGTGTTGAATGGGAGAAATGTCCTGGAAAAAGCAAGGTGAAGTTAAGTAGAAACTAGTTCAATGCATCGTACTTCTAGTAGCCAGCTGTAGAGCACAGGATGGGGAGCAGGAACAGATTTTCAGGGGAGGTGATACCTGTGATAAATCAGAACAGGAACAAGGACCAACAACCATCATGCTGGTAGAAGAAAGGGAAACATGAGGAATTTCCAGCTTGTTCAATACTCATAAGGTTTCAGCTGGAATACTTTCATCAGTTTTTGGCACTACACCGAAGAATGTTGGCCAACAGGAGATAATGCAAAGCCAGGCAATAGGAAAGATGATGACTTGTGAGAATAGATTGGTTAGAAAAAAAGGAGCAAAAGGGAGACAGAACAAGATTAATAGCTGAAGAATGAAGGGGAATGGCCTGTTCTGAGGGACAATCCAATACTGGTGTTCCTATCTAGACCAATTTTTCAGTAATTTTTTATTTTTGTCTATCTTAATGCCTGAAATACACTGGTGAGATTCCAAAGACTTGGTGGAGAGCATGCCCAAACATGAAGTTGCTTTGAAGCTAAGAGAGTGTATGACCCCTGGGGAAATATCTGCTGGATGGTATCCAAAGCAGACTGTCCAATTAATTTAACTAGAAACTGCTGGTGTGGTTCAAGTAAATTTTGCAACGTCAAGGAAGCGATTTTATTAAGAAAGCTAGGAAAGATACTGATCCTAACTACTAGAAAAGCTATCTTTTGAGAAAAATAAAAAGTAAAAAAAGGTCAAATTTGTTTTTTTGAAAGTTCAGAACATCCAATCGTAAGTCATTTTACAGGTTGTTTAAAGTAACTGAGAATGTGGCTCAGATTATTGTTTCAGCTTCAGCATCAGCCTAAATGCTTGGTCATCACAGTTTTAATTAGGCAGGTAGGTTCTCTGTTAACCTACAAATGCTAATTAGTCACAATTAAATAAATGTATTCTAGTAAGATATATTTGCATTTCTTTTAAAAATATCTCCATATAGAACATAAGTGCACATTTAAAATCTAAAGCCTGTTCATTTTTGTTTGGAATTAATATCAGTTTGTGTGCTTTTTGCTTCAATAGCCACATTGTTATAAGACCAAGGTTTGCTTCAAATCTTGCTTGGTTAAATCAGTCAGACTTGTAGACACCAAAGTTATCATCTGATTTACATTGCTAAATGTGTGCTAAAGTTCAGTAACTCAGGCAGGAGAAACATACTGTGTAAGAGATCTGGGGAAAGGGCAATGTGCTTGTATTTAAAAACTGCTTTAAGGTATATGTATATATTCAAGATGGCTTGAGAGTAACATAGTCGAAAGAAAATTTCGCACTAAGATTTCCTGTATTACATTTGTTTGATGCATCGTATATGTACTTGCAGGCACACACAAGGGAAAAGTTGGGAGTGTTTTGTTCTTGTATACTACATCTGCTTTGTAAAATACCTTTAATTATTTTCCTGACATATTTAATGTTCCTTTTGATATTGTGGTTTCTAGAGTTGGGCAGGAGGTGGAATTATCTCAAGACTCAAATCGTACACCTTTCCAAAGGCTGGCAGCAAAAAGGTGCCTCATACAGTCTTCTCATGTTTTTGAATGAGTTAAAAGGACTTACATTTGACTAATTTCACTCTTTTTTTTACTCCCCTCATTTGGCTTGCTATTATAAATGTGTATCTTGGCTACTAACAATCAGATTGTGAAGATTTTTTTAACTTTCTACTTCTTTCCTAATCATCTGCGTAAGTATGGCCTTGATTTTGTAACTAAAGCAATAGTTTTAAAGAAGTTTTTAAAATTGTGGGACTATTTTTAAGTAATTTCTCACATCCCAAAATTTTAGTGCAGATCTCAAAATGTCTGCAAATAAAATGTAATAAAATGCTTTTCAGAAAACCAGTCACAGCAGAACAAAATGATATTTCTACTCTGAAATATCATTCCTATTCAGAAGGTTGGCTTGCTTCCATAATGATACCGAGCACATTTAGGGAATAATTTGTTAATAACAACCACAAAATATATTCTTACAGAACCAGTGTGCACAAATCTTGTTATGCATTCGTGCTGATTACATTTGTGCTAGTGTAAGATGTCACAAGACCAAGTAGAATGGGAAAGGTGATACCAGGGAGTCAAGGGGAATCTAGCTGTGTACTAATAAAAATGCTGTTGCAGAAAATTGTGGTTTCCAGCAATTGATGTAGTTGTGAAGCATGCAGTTATGAACTTTGTTTGCATGCTGAGAATAACATGTGTGTCCCTGTTCCACCCATGAGTCTTTTCTTGTTTATTTATTTATTTATTGCCAGTTGCTCTTTAACAAAAATGAGCAGGCGTAAAAAGACATATACCACCCATTAACCCCAACATGCAGAGTTTACTTTAGACCTGGCTAATTAGGCAGTTACTTCTCTTGCATAAAAACTTTCAGACACTAAAATGGAAAATTTACGCTTGGAATAGTCTTGGAAATTGCATTTTAAAAAAAAAATCCAAACCTCAAACTGGTTTTGCGTATAATTTTGGTACTCAGATCAAAAATTTTCAAGTTGTTTTACTGTAATGTAAAATTGACACTTTAAATCACTTTATGCCACCTAGTGGTGACATGTTTTCATAACACGCTCATTGAGGATTTGGGTAAGGTTTTTATCATTGCAGTATTTTGCTGTTCAGGTGGGTTTAGCAAAATAAGAGACTACGTTTGTGTGTTTGCAAGTCAGAATTATTAACCTGAAAAGAGCTTGCAGTTGCTGTACTGATCGACTTTGTAAGTATATTCTTCACTATAAAATTACAATCTTTATTATAAAAATCAGGCTTAGAGTAGTTAAAGCCATGTCATTCATATATTTAAACAAACATAGGAGGGTCTTATTTCCATTCCATCAACCAGATTCTATCAAATCTGCTCAAGCGTTATCCTGTTAAGGCCTTATCCATGCATAGAAAGTGGTATTCCTTTTACTGGAAAGATACATTTTGAGTCAATGCAGTGTCTCTGCCTTCTGCTTTCCTCTTATTGTTGGTGTGGCTGTATTTCTATAAAAGTGCCACACTAGTATAGCTAGTCTCTAATAAGGGGAAGAATGGCAAATTTAGATGAGCATAACTGAATAAGATTAGCTTACCTGAGAAGTTTAACCAATGAAAATCGAACCCTTTGCAGAAGGGGAAAAAAAAATAAATATTGATGTGCAAACAGGACTGGATCACAATAGCTTTCTAGTATGAGAGCATAAACTGACAGCCTGCCCCATAGTTTAGAAGTGGCCATACCACAGGGTGTCACATTTGTGTGCCATTTGAAGTCTTGAGCTTACCATTTTCAAAGGCCTTTCACAGAGTGCTTGTATCTCATTTCTTGTAAGCTTGGGTTATACTGAGGAAGGGTGATACGCAGTCTTTCTACTCATCTAAAACTGAGGAAAATCTGGTCAAGTTGTAGCCTTCTGTGGGATGAATTTATATTCCTTGTTATATAACAACAACTACACAAGCTCCATCCAGCACTTGACTGTTTATGAAAAGGAAGAAAACAGCTGCATGCTTCATTGGTTAGCTTGGAACTAGAGCCTGGAGCTACAGCTACGGCTACAAATGAGTGACTTTACCTAACTGTGGCTACCATAAAGGTTCCAGAGCTTTTAGAGATTGGTGTGCTGTGGGACATGTAATGGTTTTGGGTTCGGATATTCCTGTCACAGTTTTTGGTGCACAATTGAGGTATTCCCCACAATGGACAGAGGACAATTGATAGTGCTGTCAACCTTTTCAAAAAGCAAAGGAGGCCCAGAGCAGTTCAGGCTCTTTTAGTTGTCATTTTCTGAATACTTCGTATTTCTGCTGGAAAGGTTATTCTAAGGATAAAATATACAAAAGCATCCTTTGAAAGCATGATCCTATCATCCCTAAGTATTTCAGAACTCTCCTTCCAGTATCCTGGAAACTGCCAAAGACTCGGCATCTCAGTCCCTTCCGTAGGTAGCCATATTTTTGTCCTTTTATTCCCACTCTACTCTGAGACACTTCGGCTAAGAAGTGTTAACCAGAGGCTTCTGTAAAATCCATGCAATGGGGCAAATTGCACCTGCTTTCTTTGTACTTGTATCTGTCTAGCAACAAGTGTTTATGTCAGTCCGTATTGCTTTATATCAACTCAGTTAATTGATTCCAATTACCTTTTGGAATACAAAATTATCTCCCTTTTAAAGTATAAATATAGTCAACAGAGAAGGCAAGAATACATCCAGGAAGCTATCAAATGAAACTATAATCTCTTCTCAGTAATAATAATGAATGGGTCATAGTAACTAGCAGTAAGATTGAAAAGCCTAAGTATTCTTAATGTGTTCTGAAGCAATAAAGGATATATGAAATCACTGTGGTCTCAGTAGGTATAATTCCATCCGATTTGGTTTTGCTTTGCAAAAGATGATTAATATTTTGCTGAACATGAGCATTTGCCTATACATCCTGACACAGTGTAAAGAAAGAATGTCCTAAGTGTTCACAGTGAAACTGGCAGCCTATTACTTGAGAGGTTTAGGGCTGCGTTCCAATTTTAGTGGGGCTTGGGGATTTAGTGAATGGCCTGTGTGTGAAACAGAGTGACACAGGTCTTGGAAATACAGTTCTTGACTTTCAGACCTGGCCGGGTGTACCAGACTAGAAAAACAAAACTAGAGCTGAAGATCTTGTTTTATACCATTCATTTGCATCCTTGACTTGAGATTCGCAGGTCAGTTTGATCCCTCCCTCACCTGTCTCAGAACCATCTCAGGGCTTTTGTGGCTTACCCTGACAGCAAATGGCCTTTCAACACTGTTCCACAAAACTGAGCAATGAAAGTCAGAAACATTATCCATACCATCCCTGATGTCACCATGCTCATCCCAGTAGGCAAGAATCTTGCCGAATTTTGGCCTCCAACTTGGGGTTTGCTATATTATTAATACTACATTATCTATGTAGTATTACCTTTTCTGCTTCATCCAACAAGTGGGCAAAACACTTCCATATGATTTAAAAGGTCTGCACCGTCTAAGTCAGGCATTTTTCCTACAAAATGCGGTTTCCAGGTGACAGAACTTCTCTTGCACCCAATAATTCACTCCTGGATGTTTCTCAAGCTCTGTTTCTTTACTTGAAAACCACCACTGTTTGGGGCAGCAACTTATGCCACTGAAAGCTTAGCTATTAAAAAGAAGAATTGCATACTCAAGTAGTGTTCTGCAAGTACAATATGCTTTTTTCTTCCTATTCAAGCCAAGCAAACTCGTGTTGATGTTTGAATTTCTGGTATCAAAACACTTTTAGGACGGTGAGGTCACTCATGACTAGAGTAGAATTTTTACACTGAGAAACAAAGGGACTAAACTGCAGAAATAACGTCTGTAATTCCTTGTTCCTGACAGTTCATAGACAGAAGAGAGAAGACTGTAAGTTTCTCTCATCTGCTTTATAGTGCCAGAGTCATCCTTCAGCCAAGTAGCATGAAAATATGCCGTGTTTATGCTGGGATGGTTTGTGTGCTCCATTGTGTTCCTTTGATGAAGAATGAAGAAATAGAGATTGTTTGGAGATGAAACACACAGACTCCTGCAGAGTTCCATGCCAAAAACTTCTTTACTGTCGGAGATTTCTTTTATATCCGCCCCTTCCAGTTGGTTCCACAGTTTATATGGACTACACCTTTTGTTCTCGCACTACTAACAGGATTGGCTGGATTTGAACATTGCCACCCTCTAACTGGCCACTATGTGTTACCCTCTGAGTGGCCACTCCCCTCTGTGCTCAGGCCCAGCCCAGGATACTCTGGCCAATTCCAGGATGTTCAAGCCCAGAATGTTCTGGCCAATCCCAGAATGTTTGGCCTAGCCCAAAACCCTTTACACCAACAGGACTGTATTTGAAACAGATCCTCAAGTATAGTAGGAATTAGGTCAGTTTCTGCCTTCTTAGAGCAGACTGACTGGTCTAGTATCTGGTTCATGAAATAATTACGTTTTACCCCAGATTCTTCCAACTGGAGTCACTCTGTAGCATCCACAAGAGAAACAGGGAAGTATTTTTTGTTTGAATTTGTGCTAGGAATTTCTCTGTGGCCTAGGTATGGACAGAGAGAACTTGGAGAGGGAGGAAGGACAGATTAAATTGAAATTCCTATGACAAATTGTGTTGCAGCTTAGATTTGAAAAAAAGTATGTAAATTTAATATCTGCAGAATAAGATTTGTGCATTACCCATTCTCTCAGATCAAATGCTCTAAAATATTTGCAAAGCCTTTTTATGCTTTAGCAGTGTATGTTTTATTTGGCCTGCATATTTACTCAAGCAATAACCTCCAGAATGAAATAACTTTGCTGGATCCCTTTCTCATTTTCCGATTCTCACCTGTGTGGCTATTGCAGTCATTGTGCCATAATTCTTGGGGAAAAAATCCTTTTAACTTCCCAGTTCATTGCTAACATAAAACCTCTGTTGGTGTGCTACAGCTTCAGCCAACTACTAGCCACCCACCCAGTGAAGCACCTTTTAATCCTTACGTGCTGCAAAGGAAAAGAGGTCTTACAGGAGCGGAAAAAGGTAGGCAATTTATGTCATTAATGCAGTTTCCTACATTATGCCAAAGATCTCCCATTAACCATATTTCATTTTTCTTGCATGTATGTCACATCATGTTGTGTGTTGGTACAGCCACTATCATAGCTCAAGCCTGGAAGCTGAAATTGCCCCATCACCATCAGTAATAAAAGGCATTTAGCAGAAATCTTTTTTCCATGTTGAAGTGAAAGGTTATTACTTCTTTGACTCCAAAAGCTGCATCCTTCCACTTCATAAAAGGAATTATGCGTTGTTGCATCCACAGTGCAAAGGTGGTGTTCAGACTTTCTGTAAAATGTAATTAATGATTATGCTAAGAATGAGCTACATATAAGGCAGCATTCTGAGTGAAGAATTGTCTAAGGTAACTCACAGGAAATACTAAGGAGAAGGGCCAGCCTTTAACCCTCCTCCCATTAAGGAACCTCCTGGCTTCACATTATGCAAATGCTCAGTAGGTAGAGCATGTCACCATGTGGAGGTTGCTCTCTTTTGGGGTTTTTGAAGTGGCTGTAGCTGGACTGCCAGTGGTTTCTTCATAATGCCTGTGTAAGTCAAACACACTGATGATCCTGAACATAGAAAGGGTGAATATATAAAAGCCGTGGCAGCAAAAATGTCTTAAATAATGTCTGGTTTTTTCATTGATTGACCTGTAGGTGATCAGAGAGATGCTTTACCCATGGATACTGAGGTTTATGAAAGTCCATATGCTGATCCAGATGAAATGAAACCAAAAAATGTCACTCTTGACAGGAAATTGTTAACCTTGGAGGAAGGAGAACTTGGCTCAGGCAACTTTGGTACTGTAAAGAAAGGGTTCTATGAGATGAAAAAGTAAGTATTTTCTTCTGTTTTCGTGGAGTCTAATGTGTAAGAGCTCTAGCCTTTCGTTTTTCAGAGCAGCAATAATCTGTGCATTTCATTTGGGGTGACAGACTGCACCTGAAAAATTTTGGATAGCATTCACCAGTTTCTCTTTGCACATGCACTCATACACTCATTTTCAGAGAATCACAGAATTGCTAGGGTTCGAAGGGACCTCTGGAGATGTAGCCAAATCTCCCTCTCTCTTGTTTGCAGACAGCTCTTCCTACAGCATAGCCACCTCCCGGCCATTATTTTTGCCTGTGAAGTGAAGAAGTGCCCCTTAAGACTATTTTCTCTCCTGTTAAGGATAGTAGGGTGGGAAGTCCACTGCCTTCCTCCATAGTTTGTATGGTTAGTTGTGCTACTCAGTATGTCCAATCTGCACAACTGCTCTTTGAGAAATGGCGTACAGTGCCATTGATAGCTCACCTGTAGCAAAGAGATTTTCACCTAAAATGATTATGATAAATACCTATTTCATGAAGCTGGAATGTTGATTTTCAGGAAGACAGAACATGTTATGCGCTTTTTATCATGTTTTTGCAGTTGGAACAGACCCTGTTTATACTGGGAGAATTGGGAACACATTACTATTAATGCATTTTCATAGTAAGATGTTATCCATATGTTGCTTAAGTGCATGGGCTGATTATGTATACAATTTCAGCACTTGAAGCTGCAAGCATATCTTTAACCAAGGTTTTCAGAGCCAGGAAGGACTCTTCTTTTTCCAGTGCATCTAGGGGAATTTGAAGGCTTCTGGTGCCAGCTTGTGTGTTTGCTAATCTTATTTCAGACTTGAGCTCTGTCAACCTCATCAGTCATTCTTTTAGTCAGCTTTTATTTATGAGCTGCAGGTTGCAGGGATAGGTCTAGTTTCTCAGGATTTCAGTGCACTGCCCTGGGGCCTTTCAGTGCTGCATGTTTTAGTCTCACCCCCAAAATACCTCAGTGCTTAGAAAGACCTTTATAGCTTTTCTTGCCAGAAAAGTTGTTTTATGACATTCTTGCCATAATGAGCAAGATGTCCACTACATTTGTTTTCAGGCCTGTTAAGACATTTTTATGATTATTTACAAATTTCTCAGATTCTTTCAACTCTTTCTTTTGCTTAGCTGCTTTCTGACCTTTTGGTAGACATTCCTGTTGCAGTTGTTTTTTCCTTCTGAATGTCAGTTCTGTCTTTTGTCACAGTTTGTACAGTGTGCACATAAGCATCAGATGAAGATTGTGTGCATCTGCACATAGATTTTTCAGCAACTAATCACAGAATTGGATTCTTTTTCATAGGGGTGCCAAGCCAGTGGCTGTAAAAATTCTTAAGAATGAGAGTAATGATCCAGCCATAAAGGATGAACTACTGAGAGAAGCAAATGTAATGCAGCAACTGGATAACCCGTATATTGTCCGAATGATAGGCATATGTGAAGCTGAGGCCTGGATGTTAGTGATGGAAATGGCTGAACTTGGGCCATTGAACAAATTTTTGCAAAAAAATAGGTATGTAAGTTTTATTCTTTTCATAGGATTTATCCAAAGGATAAATAAGATACAGGTTCTTTTGGTTTGTTTTGTTTTTCCTTTAAGAGCAATTTTAAATTCACATGTTGTTAATGTAATAATTAATGATTTAGTTACTCTTTACTGGAACATGATTATTTTGTACATGTTTTCTAGCTGTCAAATATTTCAGGTAAAACAGTGAATTTTAAATAAATGAAAGAATTTTCACATGTCCTCATTTATTGATAGGATCACACATCATCTTGGTCAGGATATTCTTCTGCTGCCTCTTTTAATTAAAGCTTATCTAAGAATAAGTGAATCAGGTTCCTATATGATGTGGAGAAGTTTATAGTAAAGATTTATATTTGAACTCCATGAAAAGTCATGAAAATGAACTCCTGACCTCTTAAAATTCAATTATGATTTTCAGACATGTCACGGAGAAGAATATAACAGAGCTGGTACATCAGGTTTCCATGGGGATGAAATACCTGGAGGAAAGTAACTTTGTTCATAGGGATCTGGCTGCAAGGAATGTGCTACTAGTCACCCAACATTATGCCAAAATTAGTGATTTCGGACTTTCTAAAGCTCTTAGTGCTGATGAAAATTATTATAAGGTAAGGTTTGCACAACACATGAAAGCTGTATAGTAGCATAGCTCAATAAGGTTGCAGTTGTTTTTAAAAGTTGAAAATAAGAAATAGTATGTATCATCCATTATTTTATAGCTTGATCGTATGTCGCTGATTTTTAAAATGCGCGATCAACACTAGGAGATGCGTATGGAGGAAAAAGCCTGTCCCTTCTTTTATTTGCTTACTTCTTTTATTTAATTTTGGTAAACTTGTCAGTAGAAGGTTGAAATTTACTGTAGAAATGAGATGCCTCCATATATAAAAGGGGGGAGATAATGTATTTGTTGCAGGTACGAACTTTGGGGCACATGATTTTCACCATTTGTAAGGACAGTTTAGGCTAGCACACTGTATTATCGACTAATAACTGAATTCAGGGAGGTTTTTGAAAGAACATCACTGGTAAATAATCATTTGATCTGAGTAGAATATGTTTAGCTTGGTATTAAATTCATTGGATCTCTGTACAGCTAAAGGGTCTTAGATAACTGACACATATAATAAGGTGCAAACATCTGTGGGAGACAAAGGCTCTAATCATGTCTGTATCTTTTTTTTCTGATATATTGCTCTTGCAGTTCAAATTATTTCTTCCTTCTGCACATTCCCTTTCATCAGCTATATAAAACTAGTAAGCTAAACTGTGAAACCCTGCAGAGGAGGAGCAAGCACATACCCCCTTCCGATGACCTTCTTCTGGGAATAGTATCTGCTGCCAGAAAAGGCAGTAACATCTTAAATCATTGCCAGTAGCCTAGCCAGAGCTGCCTGTCAGAAGTTTGAGAATCAGCATCAAAGGCCCATTCCCTTTACAACTCCACAAAGTGCAGTGGGGTTCTTTCACTATATCTAGCTCTGTGCCGGGATAGCTTGATGCTTGCATTATCATAACACAGTGTTATGACATAATTTAATCAAACTGAAGTCTGCCATAAGGTGATCAGTCTGCTCTGAAATGGGGCATCAACTTCAAGTAACGACACTCTGTGTAGTGGATTGTGTATCTTCTACCCTCTGTGGAGACCCTAGATGAAAAGTTCTGCTTTTAAAGAGAACTTTTGAATTAAATGCCACTATAAACATGACTCCAAGTCACTTAGCTAAGCTGGGATTTACCATAGATTTCATTTCAGTGCATTATTTTGAAAGTAGAAGATTTAGGAGCAAATTTGTAACTATTTTAAAGGAGCCGCTACCCATTCTTTCTAATGCAAACTGTATCAGTAATGCTATGGTACAAATGTGTGCATATGAATTCTGATGTTGTTTACTACTTTCTACTGTCTCTAGCCTGCTTTTTTTCCTACTTTTATGATGTATTTTAGGCACAAAGTCATGGAAAATGGCCAGTCAAGTGGTATGCTCCAGAATGCATGAATTTCTACAAATTTTCTAGCAAAAGTGATGTGTGGAGCTTTGGGGTTTTAATGTGGGAAGCTTTCTCTTACGGGCAAAAACCATATAAGGTGAGTAGTTCTATCTGGCAATTTTTTTTCTCTAAAAAATTTGAACAAATCCCTTCTCCTACCTGAAAAGGGTTATATTATGGGCCAAGGCTGGCCTTAGCACCCCATCTGTTGCAACAAATGAGTTGCAAGGATAGCCCTAAAACCAGCTCCAGGCCTCTGATTGTTTTATACTAGCATGTGTGCTGCAATCATTTGCAAGTTGGATGACTGTTCTGGTCACCCTGATTCCAGGGAATGAAAGGTGGTGAAGTTGCACAGATGATTGAAAGAGGAGAACGAATGGAACGTCCAGAAGTCTGTCCGACAGAAGTCTATGATCTAATGAAACTGTGTTGGACATACAAGTGAGTATGATGTGACACTCTTTTAAGAGAAGTATATTTTAGTCTACTTACTCAATAGCCACGATGGAGAGGAGGAACAGAGAAAGGTATTTCAAAATATGTTGTTTCAGCTGGTGTTTAGCTTACAAACAACCTCCAAACTAAGGAATCAATTGCACTTTCAAGTGAAAATTGTTTGAGTTACTGAGTGTACTAAGAGGAGCTGATTTTGCACAGCTGATTTTGCTGTAATAGTTATATACAAAATACAGGGTGTCATAAAAAACCAAGTATTTTGAAAAGAAAGTCTGAAATTAAGCAAATATTTTTGTTTCATTTTGGATTATATTTTTTCCATTTTAATTTCCAAGACTTTACTGACGTTTCAAAGTCATATTGCCAAATTATTCATTCTATTCCTCAATAATAAATTGTTTTGACCTATTTTTCACTTCTCTGATTTCTGAATGTATTCAAGATTGGATCTCACTGACTTCCTTTTAGTAAGAAGCAAAACATCTTTTCAGATCCCACGTCGTATGTCAGAAACATTTTTTCTGATCAATAACAATTCAGAACTTAGAATTATGAAATACAGACAAGGAAGAAAAGAAAGCCTACCTCATCTCTTCTTTAATTCAGTGTATTGCAAAAATCCATTAAAAATGTTGTAAGATTTTTCATTTTAAACTGTTCTGTTGACTTTTAGCTGTAGGATGGTCTCCATAAAGTGTCCAAAGTCTACTGTAATGTCACTTACTCTCCCAGTTCACCCTCTGGAGAATATGTGTGCCTAGCAAAGGTCTCTGGATTCTTTATAAGGAGCTGTGGTACTTCACTCTTAGGTAGCTTGATGCTTTGTTAGTTTTATTACACCTTGTATTCTAGAAAGACTGTGGAGCCATAAAATAATTTCTGCCTTTTAGTTTGACTAAAATGCTGTAACAATTCTAGAGTAGAAAGTTTTGAGGTTTTGTTGTGATTTATAAGCATATCATAAAGCATGCTGCTTTTTTATTTGTACTCACATATCTTCAATATTGGAAAGAAAAAAGGAAGAAATAAAAAGGAAAACTAAAGTCAGGCAGTGTAACAGTTTCAATATGTAATGTGTTATTGTAAGGGCTTGTTGCCAGTTCAGTTGTGTTCTCCCAAATCAACAAAGAATCACAGATATAGAGGAATGACACTACATATAGTCAGTATAGCCATATAGTGTATGTGTAGGCTGCTGTCAGTGGTGGTAAGCTACTCTGTATGACTGTAGTACCCATTATAAGGCGGATATTGCACTGTAAATATTTTTTTCTGTAGATTATTGCTGGAGGAAATGAAGTAGAAAATTAAATGGAGCTGATTTACCATTTCGTTCTTACAGTACTCTCACCAACCACTAAGTAACAGGCATGATATTAAATCCACAGACTGGAGCTCTGTAGTGATATTTGCCACTTGGCATTCAGTTTGTAGCATCATGTTGGTAGCCTTCAAATACAGTGAGCAGCTTTAAATGAACTGTCACTGAGGTAAAGCCCTGTTACAAGGGCCACACACCTTCAGAGCTTTCTGCTTCCTGCACAGTGACACTTGTCGTCTTTCCACAGTGTTGATGACCGACCAGGATTTGCTGCAGTTGAACTGAGATTACGTAACTACTATTATGACATTTCCCACTAACGACACAAAGAGCAACAGCTTCCTTGCCTCCAGCCAGCAGCCTCTGAGAAGCAGCTCAGTTCCCAGAACCAAGCGACTTTGATTTTTGTACTGCCACTTTCACCCTGCAAAGCTCACAGCTAAACCCTGTATCTGTAGGGTTGCCTTTTCTTGCCTTCTACGCAATATGCAGCCCTGAAATAGCGTTAAAAGTGGACAGGTACCAAAGGAAGCATCAAGGACATCAGAGAAGATGTCCTTTTGCTACATTCCATTTCATTTTATTTACAGCTTTATTGGCATTACAGTATGCAGTCATGTAAAACCTATTTAATGTCTTTCAGCCCTCTTCCTGTCATGTATTTGATTGCAGATTAGAATTTAGATTCTTGTCATTAATATCCTTAGCCGTCAAAGGCATAAAAGAGTTGTTCCAGCCTTCCCCCTCCCCAAGGAAGAATAGCATAAACATTTTTCACTGTGAAGGAAATTCACTGTGAAAGTGTGTCAGTCGCTTTGACTGACAACGTTTGATTTTAGCCCCAAGCCTACAACTTGTATTCTTCTCAGTGGTAATGTAAACAAAGGGGAACTGGGAGATGTGAATTTCTAACATCATCTTCTCCTTTAAATGTGACCAACTTCTTCTGTTCCTCATCTCATGTGGAAGCCCAGCTGTCTCTCAGGGAGTAATTTTTTCCTCAGGAAACCTGGGAACTCAGGTGCTTACTCTCATCTTGCAGCAAAAATTGTCAGCACCTAAGACAATGGTTCTGGGTTTTAACATGAGCACCATCACTGCATTCCTGAAAAGACAGCTGTGACAGGGCAGCACCTTTCTTTCTCTATGCTGTTTCAGTCTTCTTCAGAGGTACCTTCTCCATGTATCTCTTTGAGAATCCCAAAACCCCTTGTGTTGTGTTTTGAGCAGCAATCATTTCTATGTTTTTAAAACCTTTCTTGAAAAGGATACGTAAGAATTCACCACACCATATCTTCTCTAAAGCTAAATTTTACCCCTAGCTCGGATATTTTTAAAACAGGAATATGGACATCGAGTTTACTTTTGTCCACTCCTGAATTTTGGTATTTGTCCTGTTAGCAATCCCTGTGAACATCTCAGGAAAAGGTATTTGTCTAATCGCCCTTTTTTTCTTCACTGTCCATCTCCATTAATGTACAAGTATAGCAATAACAATAACAAATAATGTAATGAACTTCTGATTCCATTTTTACCCTTATTCTTTGTCAAATCTCATTTTATGTATTACAGTTATCAAAATTTCTATCACTTACTCCTCACAAGCAGCTACTTTACTGATATTCACATGTATCTCAGGAGCCTACACGCATTGCATCTACTAGACATGGAGATTTTATACGTATATAAAGAATAAGATTTCAAGTTAACTATATATATTGCATATGGCTGGTTATAGCATAGGTGTTTAATTGTTGTGTGAAGAGGGCGTTCTTAGAGGTGCAGTGATAGTTTTTCCCTAGCAAAGAAACTGTGTGGGCAATTACAGTGAGAAGGTGTGAAATAATTTTCATAAGGAAAGACCTAAGAAATACAGGAATTACTGTAACTTTTTGCAAGTTTGTGATCTATTTTTTTAAAAATAACTGGTGATTTTTGGTAGTTAAATCTCGGGTGTCCAATGCAGCACACTCTAGAAACCACATGCTACTGGAAGACACTGAGTGTGATAGACCGTGTTTCAAATATGACCAAATGTGAATTATTTTGAATATGATTTAATTTTTGTTTTGTTTTTAAGAAACATTTTCTACAAGAACAGCTTGTGTAGAAGTTAGCCCTAGTTATATGTAGGTGGTTTGTTGCTTTAATCCTGTTGCAGCAAAATTGTTAGCTCTACCTGTGCAATTAATAAATTCATGGGGATATTAATTATAAAAAAATTGCACAAATCTGTACTATCCAATGAGTGACAGTTCTCAGTTTCCCTGAGATAATCTCTCTCCTAAAGAATGGTATCTGGTACAGCAAATTTGGAATATTTCTTCCCCTCTCTTCCAAGGTACTGTCACTTTCTGTTGTTACTTGATTATTTTTAACTTCATTCTTTATGTGATAAAAGTTTACAATGAGAATATAAAGTATTATGAAATAAATAGATTAGGTTTCAAAATAGAAATTAAAGACTCTGTTTTACAAAACATGTTGTTTTAACAAGTATCCTTTACGTACTTTCTATAAATGCTGTTGCTCTGCTGAGTCTGTGTATTTACTGAATTACTGTGATAGTTGTGGAAGACTGGGATTCCCCTGTTGACATTGAAAGTACCTGACATGACAGATGAGCCCTCTGAAGCCTGGGCAGCTTTTGGAGCTATTCAGGACTTGACTTAGCCGGAAAATCTCCCAAAATATACATGTTATTACTACACCTAAGCCTTTCAAAGATACTGCTACAACAATACTGTGCTAGATCTGAAGGGTTGGAGTTGTCAGGAATAATGCAGAAAGCCTGTGCATACATACTGTGCTGGATCTGGTATTAGGAGTAACAAGATCGGCTGTGCATGATTTAAGTCACATTATACCATATGAACCCTCCCTCAGAGGTGCAGGCAACTCTTTTAGGTAGTCCGAGACAACAATAGAGAGGTCTTAATCTTTCTTCTAGCTTTTGCCTGCAAGCTCAAGTCCTCAGTAGAGCAAAAGCTGGATGGGACTGAATGTGAATCTGAATAATAAACAACAAAGGCTGAAAGGTAGATAACTCCTGAAGCAGGTACTTACCTTTGAGAGGGATCAGTTAGTGACTGACACTACTGCTGCAGTTGTTTTCCTGCATAGCAAATCTGGCATGATTGTTCCACCTTCCCACTTGCAAGACTGAACCATTTGTCTTTTGGCTGCCTGGATTTAGTCATCTTTTATTTTTAGGTTGACTTGTGTCAGAAATGCCATTTGACAGTGTAGCCCCACAAAGTAATTGTCACAGCAGAGTTAAAGGGTAGCAAACTGCAGCATGGAGGAAGGGAGGCTGGTGTGAGTAACTCAGAGAAGGAATGGGTGAGAACATGTTAAACGGGTTTGTCAGTGATGGAAAACACAGTGAAATTACAGCTTTGGTTATGGCTCAAAGCTACAAAATCATGGACTTCGTTCAGGCCATCAGAGGTCATGCACGTTTTCCTATGAAGACCCACCCAAACTTGTTAAAAACCACAGCACAATCTCCACCTGCTTCAAACACTGAACAATAAGGGGAATTCTAACCAGGCAATAACAAATACCCGTGATTTTCACACATGAAACTGTCACTGTCAGGATGCAGTTCTGATAAGGGCACAGCTGAGAGCATCCCGTGCTGCAGCAGCTGCATGGCCCAGCCCTGCCGGGAGGTGGCAATCCCTGAACGCTGTCAGACCCGTGCACTTCGTCGACGCGTTTCTGCACTCGCCCTCTTTTCCTCCCTGCTGCTGCTGGGCCTTTGTGAGGCAAGAGGAGCTTGTCTGTTTGCTGCTTGCTGTGAAGCAAAGTTCCATAGGAGGAAAAATCTTCAGTGATTTATATTGTGAATGGCTAGTTGTGGGTAATTAGTGAAGACTTCTGGAACTGTGTCCCCTCATCTTTTAAGTGATACCAGCAGTGGGGAATTGCAGGGAAAAAGGTACACAGTATGTCCCACACATGCATAGATGAGTAAGGGTGGCATCTTGGATGAATAGGATAGGGAAACGTTAAGCTGGCAATTGTCATTACCAGCTCTAAGTTTAGTGAGGACAGAAAGCCCATAATTCATGCAAAAGAAGAAGAAAGGGGGGAAAAAAAAAAAATGAAAAGGCAAAACCCAGCATCTGATTCTTGACAGCAAAGAAGAACAATACCAGACTTAAAGCAATCCCAGACTCGGTGGCAAAGAGCCACTTCAAGAGCCAGTATCACCACTACATAGCAGTATGTCCCAGTGCTACACACCATAGTGCTACACAACACAGTGGCACAACTTCATTTAGACCCTGTCTCTCTCCACTGGGGTGGCTCATGGGGTCGGTGGTAGCAGGGAGTGGTTTGTAGGGCTGATGAGCAAGACTCCACAGTTGAATGCCTTCTGCCGTAACTACATGTGACTGGGGGCTCAAGTGCAAACACCTTTACTGGGCTCTCAGGTAACCTGTAAAGGTTCGCAGCTGGAAAGGAGGGAAGGAATGAGGGTGAGCATGCAGCAACTAGCAAGAAGACAGAGTTTGTAGGGAGAGAAATTGTCTCCTGCTAGATTGATGAACAGTGCTGGAAAAAAAAAAAACAAGCCTATGGCATACATGTCTTCCTTCAGGCTCATATTACAACATGGATTCCCATGAAACAGAGCAATGTAGTCTTCCAGCTATACAAAGCTTACTGAGGCCAGGATAGCACTGTGCATCAGTCTCCAAATGGGTATTTTTTCCTTTTCTGTCATATATGTATTAATAGAGGTGAATACCCACTGAGTTCCTTAGCATATAATTAACTCTGCACCAAGTATAACCACTGCTTCCCTGAGGCAGTGGAGATGCGCACATTTCTCAATAGCCAGAGCAGCAGAGGAAACAAGAGCCGGCTGGGGAAAACCTTACACTGCCATCCATTACAGTTCGTAACTTCAAATGTAAATAGCACTTGACTGACCAGTCCAGTATAAATGTGGACAGATCATTAGCTCTCCACATCTTGTGTACCATTGCAAATGCTTTAAACTGTCAGGGTGAGAGCCTGTCACATCCAGGCCTTGCTTAACTGTAGCAAAGTGCTTATGGAGGATGCCCAGTGCCAGCTTGAAACACTTCATGTGGCAGCAGGTCAGTAAGCTCCCTGTGCCATCATGTTAGAGATACAACCTGCAACAGCAAAAAGAAGCAACTTTGCAAAGAAGGGTTCAATAACACAGAAAATGCTGTGGGCCATCATCACACCGCACTGCAGCACAATGATGCTCACTTGTCTGTCCTGCTGCATTTCTACTAGCCGGTGGGTGCACTGATGTCATCTGTTCTTTTTTCTTCCTGCTTTCTTAAAGTGAACTTATACTGGTTTCAGCAACAGCAAGAGCTGGCTGACATGTAAGACCAACTGCACGCTTCAGCAGCAGAAGAGGTGGCAGAGGACTTCTGTATCTATCTCTTGTGCAGTCTGAAGACTGCTTTAAAAGCATTACACACGCGTACATGCATACGTGGGTGTGTAGTTTCTTGTCATATTCTTTCCTACCTGTGTTCAATAACACCCTGTGCTACTGCTGCAGCTCCTACTGCACAGCTACTGCAGCTGTATCTTCAGATCTTCTAATTTGTGTGCAGATTTCACCAGTGTTTACCAAATGATTTTTATTTGGCTGGTATATGATGTTGTGCCTCCAGTACAGTGGTGCAATGACCAGCTGGCAAAGAATTGCTAATTGGTCTTGAGATGTGTTTCTAGAAGATAGCAAGGAAACTGCTTTGAAGGAAGTAGCTGCTGAGTGGAGGGAAAGTGGAGTGTAAGAATATATCAGACACCCCAGAGAAACAAGAAAACAAGTTCACTGAGTTTGCCAAAGTGAACTTGACTTGGGGTACTTTTTCCACTGTCCTTCAGAACGTTGTAAATGCCAACGCTTCCCTATTCATCCGCAGTACTGACAATTTAGCCGTACCTGGCTATAAGCACCTAGATAATTAATGTAGTTTTATTTCAGCAAGATTCCCACTGTTGCCAGTAAACCCCTGAAACTGGGCCATTTATGTGTGTGCAGCTACATTTCTCTCCCTGCAGCTTCCAAGGGCCTCATCCTGCTGCTGTGCAGACACGTGCTGAAATTGCAAGGGGGGCACCAGCAGCCAGCCCTCTCCCAGATCCTTCATGCTGTTTCTGATGGTCATGGGACAGTGCTGAGAAGTGATGCCCAATGCAGTTCAGCCACCTCCAAAATGAAGGCTTCTAACCTCTTTCTCCCAGTATGGCTGGGTTTCCAGGTAATATGGCCTCTTAAGTAGAGCAAATACAAAATGCACAGACATTTATTTTTGAAAGCTCCCAGTGCACTAGAACATTAACTCCTTTTTTTATTCTTTTTGTTTGTAAATGTGTTGATGACTCTGATACATCATGTCTTTGGCCGTTTTAAAATCCTCTGTCCACTGGTATTACTGTTTCCCCAGGGGCATACAGTAGTCAGGTACTATTTTTAAACTCTTCAGTCAACCATAACTTCCTCTTTACCCGTTCCCTCTGTTGCTGCTGTAGGGAGTGAACATGGCATTCCTCATCTTTTTGTGATTTCTACTTAAAAGGAATAGAAAGGACAAGTAGTGATTCTTGCTGGTGCTGGAGTACTGCACAAGTTAGATCACAGGGTGAAGTACAGATTGAATCATGTCTCAGATATTCACCCTCCAGTGTCACACTGTACCCGAGTTAATGCGAACCAGAACTCACACTACACAAGCGCAAGTGCAAAGCTCTCAGTTTGTTCCCAAAGCTCCCATAGTGTCACAGTGTTTTCCATGCCAGCTATATATACTTTTTTAAAACTACAGAAAAAAAAAAGAGAAAAAGGAAAAAGCCCAACAGCACATCCCTCTGTGTCTGCAGAACTGCATGTGAGCAATTGCTTGAGCCATTTAATTACAAGGAGGCTGGAGCTTGAACAAATAAATACACTCAAGGTTTGCTTGGTTATTGAAGGCAATCCTTGTCTGCCTTTTCCCCATACAAAAAGGTCTCAAAGTGCTTGAAGTGCAGCTAGAAGGAGTCAGACATTGGATGCCACACCAAACCCAAACACTGATACAGCTGTGAGACTCCTGGTGCCTACGTCATTTGCTTGTAAACTGCATTATTTGGTGCTAGTATGCTGCTGGGCCCATGAAGCTGGTACATCTTTCTGCTTGGCCACCAAGAGTCTGCAGGACCCTGCTGATAACTATCCATCATGTATTTTTAAGCATTTAGGTGTGGATAGAAAATACTGGGAGACCCTCAAACCCATGTTTTTACTTACACTGTAACATGCACTAGCATTGTTCCTCACATGGTATTATATTGTGGGGAAGAAACCAATCAGCCCTTCATCTTGAAAGGCCAGGGGTCTGTGACCTATGATTTACACACCAAAGCACAGGAAAGAGTTAAAAAACATTGTCAAAGTCCAGGACAACATTATCCAGTCCTGCAACCTCTCAGCTGTGTTTTTGCGGGCGCATCTTGAGAGCAACAGGATGAGTAGATCCACTTCAGAACTAATGAGAGAAAGGTTCAGGAACAGCAATCATAGCTCTAAAGTATTAATGTTTGTTGCAATTGCCTACTGACTGTATTGAAATAAGGAATCTTATGCTACCAGAAGACGAGCTATCTGAGAATGTTCTGTCATTGCTTTATTGAGTGCATTAGCTTTTCTTTTTTTGCATACCATTCTGTTATTCTTAATTTACAGGTCCTTTCCTTAAACTGTTGCACAGAACATGATGTACCAATACAGCACTGCTGAGAACAGCCATCTTTAGAATATGTTTTAAAGATCTGAGTTATACCAAAAATTAAAAAGCAAGCATAAGGCCTATTTTTTTTATTTTACATGTGTTCCAGTGCTGTTATTTTCATTTTCCCATATCCTGTTCCTACTGTCTTGAGCAAAAGAGCAGTCTTGAGTTTGAATTTCACAGTTTATTGCCTACTAATAGAAACTTTAAATCATCCATTTTGATATTAACAAATATAGACAAGCAATTAAACAAGCACTGAGGGGAAGTACATCAGCTTCCCCCCACACACCTCTGCTGCCCCTTCCTGGCCTTCCATCCTCTCAGTGCCTCAGGGCCATGAACAGCACAGAAGACTGAGGTCAGCCGCTGTGGTTCCTCTTCTGTTTTCACTTGTTTCTCACTGCCCTGCTTTGCCCTTCTCCACCAGTCACAGTCCCTTTAGAGTTACACCTCCTCCAGGGTCTCCTGTCTGCCTGCCCCTGCCCAGGGGGTTTCTTTGCTCTAGCACTCACTGGTGGCAACTCTTTGCTCCAGCCCTACTCAGGCTGTGGGCCAGTACAGGATGGTCTGTGATCTCCTCCCAGGTCACCCCTGCAGCCCCCAGCTACCAAGACCCTGACAATTATGCCCAATGCGCCTGCTCCCTTTCCTACAGAACTTCCTGCCACATAGCCCAGAGTCACCAAACCACTTTGCGCACAAGCTACCAAGGGACACAATGGATCATAAAGTAGCCTAAAAGGTCATTGGTGCATAAGGACAACGTATGAGAAAGCACATGAGTGAGTGGGGTTTGTTATTCTTAGATCCACCTAACTGCTTTGTTAGGAGAGGAAGGAAAACATTCATGAGTGCTATGGGGCAAAGACCAGTGCACTCTGAGCAAGTGTCATGCCTGAGGGCTTGTAGGACTGGAATATTACAGCTAGATATTGCTCGGTAACGTCAGGCAAAACTGTCCCAAAGGTGCTGTTTCAGTTACCCCTAAAAGCTCAATTATGCTAATCCAGGAGTCTGAAGTCGCTTGGCAGGGAAGATAGCTCCAGTGGACTGAAAGCCAGTCACACACCCAAGGAGCAACCCCCACTGCCCAGCAGTGGGTCCTGGATGTGTGCCCAGACTGAACACTTCAAGACTGGCCACACACACACACGTGTAGCAGCCGAGACAAGAGGACATGCCAGTCCTACCAGCCTGCTGAAAGGCCAGGGGGAAAGAACAAGTGCAACTATGATTCTAGGTCTAGAGCACAAGAGATCTTGTAAGCAATCACAGCTATGGGGCTGGGTGGCAAAGGCAGCCACCAGAAAAAGAAAGAGGAGCTGGGGAAAGGATTAGAGTGCAGGCAGAGCTTGCAAACCATTCTCTTAAGTACAGAGGCCTGCTGTGCTCCACAAAGTCCTTCCCTCCTTTCTGATCATCTGCACCACAGCTTTTCATTTGCTTTCTTCAGGCTCACAAACTCTTCCCCAGCTGCCTGCTTTCTAAAGTGGGGTGAACAGTAATGAGTGACCAAGACAAATGCTAGCAACAGCTGAGAGGATTTAAACTAGGCAAAAGGGAAAGCAGAAACTGATGCCAGTGGTCCCCCTTCCCTCTCCACAGTGAGGTACATGTTGAATTCTATGCCCTGTAAGAGCGCTCTTCAGCATGTGGTCAGGTACCACTGATAAGCTGTCTGCCACAAGAAACAGTCGACTCAAAAGTGACCCAGTGTAGCTCTACAAAAGCATGTACACACTGCTCTCCAAGCAAAAAACACATTAAAAAGTATCACATATTGGGAGGGTTAAATAATGACTATTCAGAGACTAACCTACTGTTCATCTGATTGGAAATGCAAAGCAATGCAATGCCAGTAGACTAGCTTGTCCATAGAATTTCCTCCAGAAGGCTATCTTGTGCTTGGATTTAAGCCCACCACACAGCCATCAAAGCATGGTCTGATGGGGAACCTTCACCGCTCTTCGGACTCATCCAGTGCTCACCCCATGCATTCCCACCTTGCCAGATTTGGGGTGCACAGGCACAGAAGGCTGCTTGCATGAGATATTTATTTGCGTCTCCTCCCATGTTACAGGGGGAAGTCTTTATTTCCTTAAGTAGTTTCAGTCCTAGTGTGTTTTGTCATAGGTCCCAGCTCCCTTGTAGGCTCCAACATAGCCACTGTTGTCTGTCAGATCCTCACGGCCAGAAAGACCCTTTCCTTTTCCACTCTCATCAAAACGCTCTTTGTGGGTCCCGGTGTATTTGCTTGTGTCCGTCAGCCTCTCAACCCCACCAGCCTTGGTGGCTTTCTGCAAGAAAGGAGGCCCACAAGATGCAGCCAGTGTTAAGAAACAAGTCACAAACAAGCTCTTCCCTACTTGTGAGGACAGCACATGCACCAGCAGCGGGAACACCCCTGTGGCAGCTCAAGGTGCATAGTGGGTGATGAAACTCGTACTCACCGTGGTGCCCACGTGGCCGGGCTCCTTCCCCTCAATGAGGCCATACACAGCCTGCAGTGCTTCCTCTGGTGATTTGTTCTTGAAGCGCTTCACGCAGAGCTCCTTCATGGCCTGCTGGAACTCAGCGAAGGTGATGGTGCGGGCACCCTTGGCCCTATGGCAAGGAGAGAAAAAGAAGAAAGTTACCTTGCCACTGGGTGGCAGTGGGATGAGGCTGCCCAGAGGCTGCTCCTCGCATGAAAGCCTGCCGTTCCCTCCTCCCGCCTGGCTGTGCTGCCCACTGTGCCCCCCTGCAACACTCACTTGACTTTGTTGAATACGATGTCAACGTCAGTGCTGGTCACGGCTTTCCCATCCATCACCCCACACTCTTTGCACATCTTGGAGAAGTTCTTCCCTGTCATGCTGTTGCCACTGGCAGCTGTGTCACCATATGTCGCAAACTTACGGAAAGTGTTTTCTACCTCTGACATCTTGCTGCTGTGGAGAAAGGAAGTTGGAAGGGAGGGAGCAGAGAACCGTCTGCAGACTCACTGGGGTCTCACACACCTTGTCTCCAGAAGACCAAGGGGCACAACCCGCAGGTGTTAACCATGATGACCTCACAAGTGTTGACATGGAATGCCTGAAAGGTGTTCCATGTCTGAAGAGGGACAGGCGTGACCCAAGGCAAGGCAAAGGAGGGGTAAAGGTGAATTAATGACCGCTGAATGTGAAAGAACAAGGCATCCAAAGCTTCTGAACCTTTCTGAAATACAAGCTGCAGTAGCTGGTTTATGTTTTGTCTGCTATTTGATAATGAAGAGAACAGATTTTTCTTCCAGGCCCCAGATAAGTGCCTCAATCTCACAGGCCTTTGTGCAAGTAGTCACCAAGGAGTTGTCCCCACACTTCCCCATCACACTTCATCCCGTGAATTGCTCCCTGAATTAGGTTGTCCTCCTGACGCTAGTAAATTTTGCACTAGTGATCAATTTAGACCACTGCAATCAGGTATCAGGGATCTCTGAGAACATAAGCTATCACTTGAATTGTAAATCAGTCCAACACAGCTCAAGCAGCTGATTGCTCCTACTTGTGGGGCATCCTCAAACCCTTTAGCCTCTCCTATAGCTCTGTGCTTCACCCAGGGACTCTGGGTCTCAATATCGCTTGCAAGCTGCCATTTGATATAAATCTGAGGGTTTACACCTCTCTAGAGTAAAAAAATCAGGCAGGCTTGTATCAGGGTGTCTATGTGCTGTGAGCACAAAGGGGCTAGTGAGGCGCTCCAGGTGGCCTTGCCAGGAGCCTCCAGGACCCTTCCCTTCCTCCCTAGGAGGTGTGAATCCAGCTCACCTGAGAGACTGCAGTGATGGCGATGGTGCCTGGCACCTTCCCCCCTGTTACGGAGGTCAGTGGGCACTCAATCCAGCATTCTGTGGTTTGCTCTCCAGTTGTGATCTCAGAGCCCTCTGTAAACCATACACACGATGGTCTAGACCCCTCAGGGCTGTCACTGGATCTCCAGCCCACTAGGGGACAAAAGACAAATACTGCACCCTCTTAAGCTAACACAAGCACTGTAATGTTATCCATACTGGTACGTGCACTCCATGTGTTTATTCTTATAATCGCTAAATGCAGCCAGTCGTTGCTCCTCCTTCCTTGAGGAGCTGATCTGCTGCCAGCATGCTCGTGCCCTTTCTAGAGGATGTGCCTGCATGCCTTTGGCGGTCACCAGGAAATCCGTAACTCCAAAAAGCAAGATGGGGTGGGAAGGGGAGACACACAGTACACATCACCCATGAAAAAACTTTGAGAAACACAGTCTTCCACTCATAAGCCAGCAAACTTAAAGTAGCTGGATATTGGCCCGGGACATTCAGATGAGTAATAAGGCTCAGCTTGCCCCCAGGCAGTTGTAGCATGTTTGTAGGGGCACTGTGACAGTGCACTGTTAAAAAAGGCATTTCATCTCTGTGGCCTGTGTAAGATTAAATTAACGTGCCTTCATGGGTTGATTTATTTATTTTCCTTATGCTGTGCTTAGCAATGTGGAACTATGTATAAATTTGCCTTATTTCAGACATACAGTCATGTACTTTCCGGTCTTGCTGTTGGTCGCAGCAAGTCCATAGCAGCAGAATGAGCTTGGCCAAGCCCTACCCGCCCCAGGAGGAAAATGTTGTAGATACTGCTGTATGGTCCCTGCTCCTACACGTCTGTGTGGCCTTCAGTGTCCCTGTTGGACTGACCATAATTCTTCATCAATTCCAAAACTGCAGATACTGACATGGAATAAGGGCCATTCACCTGTGGATCTGGATGGCCCTAACGGGTGGTCTCATACAGCCCCTGTCTCACCCAAAGGGCAAAGCCCTCTCTCCAGCTATGCTCCTCGCAGGTCGAGTGAGCATGCAAGAAGCTCACCAGGGGTCACCAAATTTTAACAAGAAAGAGAACTATATTATTTCTATCCTCGTCTAAGTGCATGCAAACACACAGAGGTATCGTCAGGGGTTCCTATTAGCCAACACAACTTATTAAGAAAAAGGCAGATGGCCAGATTGCTGTTCTTCTGAAATTTTCTGCCTTCTGTATACCTGTGTCTCTCTAGCAGATCTCTGCTCCTCTTATCACCCACAAATCTTATTAACAGCATTTTTCCCTGTATTTTCAGCTCCCCCATAAAATAATGAGAGGCATTGGGCCTAATACTACTGCAAATTCTCCCCCCAGACATCTCTAAGGAAAAGCATCTCCTGCAATTTGTCAGTTTGCTATCTCTGAATTCATTTAACCTGGAGGACAAGGCTTTAAAGAGCCACTCTCTAGAATGATAACACATAACTGACAGATCAAACAGCAAAACCATTTTAATATGTTCCAGATGTATTGCTTCAGTGAAGTTAATACAGAGATTAATCTGAATCACTGTGCCTATAGTCTCTGTTCTTCAATCCTCTCATGGCTACATGCCAGGTTTTTTTCTGCTTTCAACTGCAAGGCTTTTGAGAAAGTCAGGCCAAGGGAGTACACAATTTGGTCCCCAGGTAACAAATTAAGTATTTGAAGCTGTTGCTAGGCTTTTATGAGCTCAGTTTAATATTACATTTAGAGAACTTTGAATAATCTTAGGTAAGACAGCAGGTGAAGAGGAGGATCATCAGAAAAGAAAAGAAAAAGTAAAAAGCAGTATGACAATAAAACAATATCGACAACATATATAAAAAAGACCGTGCACACACACTAAGCCCCTGTTCCAGAAACAAATGCACCATTAACAAGAAATTTTAAAATTATGAAAGAATAAGCTATATTGCTTAAATCTGTAATCTTCAGTTGTAGGACAGAAATTTATTCTGTATGAGTAAAATGCTTAGATGCAAAAGAGACTAGAATTAAGCATTATGTTCAAATACTGCAGGAAAGGCGGAAGACAGCTTTAATACCATCTTTATGGAATAAAGATTATTTATTTAAGGAAAAACAGTATTTTGAAGAGACTAAAAAGGACAAAAAAAGAAGTTAGGGCAACTGTAATACTGAAACAGCCCAAACTAGTTCTGCAGAGTAACAGAAATCCAGGACAAATGATTAATGTACAAAACTCTCTTGTAGGCAAAAAGAATTCTAGCTTCTGCTGTTATGAATAAATGAATTCCAAATTGCTCTTTGTCTCCTAGATTTTACGAACTGTTGCCATAATCACATAAACCTCCTTTATTCACATAAACCTATGTATAAGACATCCCTTTCAGTGCCATGATCAGAGAAACTGTTTGAATGAAGACATTAAAGTAGTGAGATTCCAATTACTGTATGAAACATACTAAATCTGTCAGAATGAGTTGCTCAGATTACTGCTAGACCCAGAAAACCACAAATGATGGAGGATGAAGGTGAATTGAAACTCGGATGTGGAGCTGTAGCCCTTCCACAAACCACCCTGTTTCATCCCAGAGCATGTCCTTTTGCAGCAAATTGTCCCTTTCCTGGTCTCCAAGTAGATAAACAAAGTTTTATTTAAAATGAGAGTCTAGGAAGAAAATGTAATATGTAGCACAAGTTTGAAAGGCAGTGACTTTAGCTGTCTTGATGAACGAATGTAATCTGCCTGATGCAGATGTATAGGAGGAAAAGAGAAAAGATACCAACATGTTCCTGCTTGGACTTAAAAAGAGAAGTTTTGCAGAATAGAATCCTGAAAGAACAAGATTCTTGCACTGAGAAATTTGAAGCTGCTGGTCAGAAATCAACATGAATCTGAAGAGACCAGACATGCAGATATTTGCTGTTAAAATATTTTATGGGATTGCTTTTCAGTATCTTCAGTTTTTCAGAGTGTCTTTTATTAATGTCAGGTGCGCGTACATGCATAAACCATCAGGAAACCTTTTATGGACATGTAGATCAAACTGCTGTTCAAAGGAGTAAATTAGGACAAGTTTTATAATCCTGCACTGAAGTGACCTTCTTTATGCCTCAGTCTAGCCCACATGAACTCAATGGTCTTGTCCTTTACTGGAAGAATTACATATAGAAACACTATGTTTCTACATAGTCCTTTGGCAAGCTGCAGACCCCACACTAAGCTCACAGAAATAAATGAAGAAATTATCCACTCTTACCCCCATGCTGAACCACTTACCTTGCTAAGTAATATGTATTGCTAAGTAATATTGGCAGAATAACCAGTTTTCAGATTAATTTCAAATTAATTCATCCAGGGCAAATATGTGTTCCCCATGGCTAAAAGTCCTGTGTTCCTGTTACACTGGAGTTTCTTGCCGTAAGTGAACACAGGCTGTGGCCCATGATATGGTATGAAAATGCTGGAGTACTAAGCAGGTGTGCCACTTTGCTGAACCTCCCCTAAGACTTACAAAAAAGATCTTAGGTAACTGCTTTTACAACAGTCTAGCTCACTCATCAAGAAATATGGCATTTAATAATTGAATTATTAAAAATGATTACTAACACACTAAAAAATGTCATTTTCATATATATTGAAGAGAATGATATATATGTCATTTATCATATTTCTGTATGACAGTATGAGTCATATCAGCAGAATAACATCTACTGATTCCACTAACACTACATTACGAACTAATTTTGTTCCTGAAGTTTGTTTTCCTATTCTGTATTAGCTACATTATATTATCTCCCTCCACAGGCAAAATTGCATTTAGTTCAAACTTGATTTGATGAAATTATCTAGCAATAAATAGTCTTGTTTTGGCTTGTTTCAACAAGTTGGGTCATTTGCACACTGTTCAAAGAACATCCTTCTGCCTGAGGAAGTCCTTTGGCAGTTCTTCAATTCTGATCTGAAAGTCTATCTGAAAAAAGGTATGTGTTTTTTGTATACATTTACTGTACAAACAGTTTTGCTGCTTGTATTTCACCGCATCATGTCAAAGTATTTGGGGGAAGGGGTGGGTAAGATACAAGAAATACCAAATTAAAGCATGTTCAGGGCTAATATATTTGCTTACAGAAAGCAAGTACATTGTATGCTTTAAGAAAAAAAGTCAGATCACATTTCCGGTGCTTTTGAGTAACATTCCTTTAGATACTGATAGCAACTGAAGCTCCTAAATTGCTTCTGTCCTAGAAAGATACTTGCAAACCATCAGTTGTGAATTGTCATTCAGACCAATAGAAAACTCAGATGCTGGCATGCATCAAGTAAAAAACCAAGCAGACTTTCTCATCACTTATCACCTTTATGAACAAATTCAATTACTTACTTGAGATATTCTCATTTATACCATAGCTGATATTGGCTCATCATTTTCCTATAACAGCTCAAGTCTTCTGTCCTTTTTTGACCAGCTGCACAGACTTGTTTCAACTAGAGAATTCCATTTCTATATTCTAAAAGTAAGTTTCAAACAAAAGAAAAAAGAATATTAATAACTACCTACCAGTGTTATTTTTATGTCTTGTTTTATGAAACTGAAATATTCTTCAATAGCACCCATAAAGGACATGTCTTCACTAATATTTAAAGGCACAAACTTGACTTTATTTGCTGAGGTACTATTCAATAGAGTGTTTCACAAACTACAGTCTTAGTTTTACACCGTCTCTGCACTATAATTTTACCTTCTCTTCTTCCTTGCCTTCCGTAAAAGCAATGAAATCACTTACAGAACCTACTCCATCAGAAGGCATTGAGCATAACCACAATTAGCACAAGAGGATTTACACTATGTTTTAAAGAGTCCTGCTTGATAGCTTAGTTTTTCTGCATCCTGTGTAGTAAATAAAGTTGTGTTAACAGTAGGTGGTAAAGTTCAAGAGTAGATGTAAGAATGGTCTAGGACACCAAACTTCTAAAGCTACAAACCTGTTCTATTCTAGTTTATCAATAAAAAATCAAAAAAAGAAAAAAAAAAGAAAAATTTGGTATGTTTTTATCACTGTTAGGGAAATTGACAATCTGTTTCAAAGTACCCTGCAGCTTGCAGAGGAAGAGGCTGTCTTTTCTTCACTGTCAGGCAGTGGTTTAGACTTCAAATATCTTGGTGAAAGCAAAGAGCAAAAATAGGGAACTGGGCACTGACCCCTTTAAACACCTCCACAGGGAAGCACTATGCTGGCTAGCATGCTGATATTCATCTGTTGCCTTTGTGAGTAGTTAGTGTTGACAAAAAGTTTCAGTTTCGTTTGAACTAACAGCTTCCAGGTATATCAAGAGCAGAGAGGAATTCAATGTATGTGTCGGACACAGCCTGGCGCTTTGTCCCAGGGCAGATGGTGCTCCTTAAAGAGAATCATAAGGAGCTGAGAAGCCAACAAGGCCTTCTCATTTTCCTGGTTATGGTCTGACAGATGTTCCCAAAACCTTCACTGTCTAGTGCCATCTCAGTCATCCAGCAAATCTAGAAACAGCAAAAGAAAGGTAGTGTCTATCCACAGCCTTGTCCACCCACTTGAATCAGCCTGCTCCTGCTCACTACATATTTCAGTTGCCAACTCTCAGGAGCTGAGTTATCTTTCTGCTGCACATTTATAGCATCTCGAAAATGCAGATCAGTTACAAGTTAGGACTTTAAGGTAGTGCTGCAACAAAACCGATCAATAGTACTGATATCCCTGTAGCCAGAGACCACCTAGCTAGAACGGCGCCTGGCACTGGCCCTTTGTACCACTCTAACCTGGATGGAGTCAAGCAAGAGCATTTGTTTAGTAGAGGATGTTGCTGCTCCATGGCCCAGATAAACTCCATTCCACCTAGCAGCTCTGATTTTCACATCAGTGCTGGGTGCTGACACAGTCCAGTGAGGTTGCTGTTTTCACGTGCTTTCATGTGCCTTCTGCACTTAGCCTTGCAGCAGGCAAAGAAATGATAGCCCACCACTCCTTTCTGAAATGGTGAAACTTACCACCATGAGATGCGTTGTTTAAGAGAAATACAAAGAGGAAAAGCCTGGGAGGCAAGGTCCTTAAAATGGCAACTGAAGATGGGAGGCAAGAGCCTTCAGCATGGGAAATCTGTGAGACTGACTGATAGCCAGAAGTTTTATACCAGAAGATGATCTAGGAGCATGTGCTGTCTCTGGTCTAAGCAGATATCAAAGACAGGACATGTGAATGGATGAACTTCTCTGAACTGTGTCAGAAGACTTGATATCTGTTTTGCACACTCTGCATTACTCAAGTGGTGCAAGCTAATGGAGGCATTGTATAGGTGCAGCACGTGTAGCTGCAACACACTGAACTTCCCAAGGGGAGTTAACGTAATTCACTGTCTGCAAGTCAGGCAGTGCAGGCTTGGTCACATGCGCCACCTTAGGAAACGGATTATTAATGAGGCCGACGGCTGTGCCACTGTCACTCTGATGATGACAGTAACAGGCTTGCTTCTCTGGGTGTGGTGCTTGGCCCATTTTCACAGCTCATTTTGAAAGTACACAACCCATGAAACCAGGAGAAATGACAAGCTGGGCAGAGGCAGTTTTCAAACAGGTCTGAAACCCACTGAACAGAACAGAAGGTGTCTTCTGGCTAAGAACATTTTGGGTTTTGCATGATTTCACTGACCAGTCCACTTGGGACCAGTCTGTGGAATCGGGGTTGTTTTTCGCATGATTCTGATGGCACGGTTTTCTGACAAATATTTGTATGCAGCAGTCAGTAGTGGTTACCAGCTTCAAATTCTGCAACAGCATAGCTCTGCTCCCTGCAAGGCTGGGAAAGGCCATGTGTGGGAAGCACATGAAACTGAAAAGAGAAAGCAGCACTAAGAAGACCAACATCAGCCTTGACACTAATGACCCTCCTGAGCGTGCAGGCTCCTCACCACTTCTGTTGTGCAATGTGATACACTGCTTCCTTCACACTTCTTCTCTGGGGCCAGATCCCCAGCCAGTGTAAATCAGTTTCTCAGCACTGTGGTCACCAGTCTCTGCCAGTTGGCACCAGCTGAGGGTTTGGTTGCAGGTGCTTGTTTTCCTGAAGACGCAGCAGCAATCCTGAAATATGTCAGAAACCTTAAGCTGTGTTCCTGTTCCCATCCCTCCTCCTCACAAAGCGAGGTGCCAGCAGCCTGTTAAGAAAACACGTGTTGGTTTTTAAAAGCACAACTGTAAAAGGGAAGGGAAAAGTGCCCCATATCTCTTCTGGGGCACCTTGCTGCCCCACAGATTGAGGCTTGCTGGACATAAGCCACAGCCCTAGTGGGACGTTTCCAACCACCCAGAGAAGTGGAACAGTCCCATCACTGTCAGGCCAGAGCCAGCACACAATATTTTACGCAACTATTTTTGTGGTGGGATCCAATGTCTTGGTATCTGGGACATCTGCCGGAAGCAAGACACCCTTTGTGGGAGTCTACACAACTCAGCTGGCCTCCCATTGCCAGTTGCTGAAGCCACAGCCTGGAACTGCTTTACAGGTTTGGTTAAGGGCAGAATTAAAAAAAAACCCAAACCAACCAAGTTTGCTTCAGGCTGATATCAATCATGCTCAGTATTACCATGTAAGGTACACTTTGCGCAAAAACCAAGAACCTGTGACATCTGCTTGAATGCCTCCCCGCTTCCCCACATCCTATTTTTGAGCGAAGATCCAGAGTGAATGCATGGTTGTGTCAAGGTCTCACCACCTGCCACCTCAAATTATAGGGGACCCCTGGTCTGCGTTAGCAAAAAACCATCCCCCCATACAGACACATTCACGCTCACTCTCTGCGAATACAACCGTTCAACCACTAATTTCAGACACTGGTTCTTTCATGGCAACAAGATAAAAATACAGGCCTTGATGGCTCTGAAGTATCATTGTTGTTTTTTTTTTTCTGTTCACTGTAAGTCTGATATTATTTCCATAGCTGATTCTTAAGGTCAATTTTGTGATGTGAAATCCAATACTTTGGGCCATTTGCTGTCTATAAACCCAGGTACCCATACTGTTAAACCAGTATCCATCAGCATCCGTGGGTGCTCCAGGTATAAAAAGTAAGAGATCAATTAGTAGAAGGTTTTTTAGACTGATGCACTCAAACTTTTCTGACAGAAGAAAAACCTTGTCACATGATTGCTTTTCTACTTGCAGCAAAGACACTTGTCACTTGTGCCTGCAGTGAGATAAACCACACACATGTTCTGTATGTAGAAGAAAGCTGCTTGAGGCTACCAGAAGCTACCGTGGGGTCAAGATTTATAAGTCCTCCTGAGGCCTTCTCCTTATATCTGTGGCATTAAAACAATGACAGAGGACTACCTGTGTAAGAGCACCCAGCCCTGGCCTGTAGGCTTACTTACCTATGGGCAAATTCCCATATATGTATGCATATACCCATTAAAGACAGAATAACCCTTGGATTCTACTCTGGAGGTTTTGTAGCATTCTTCAGGAAAAGGCATCCTAATGTTTCCATGAAAAACAAAGGTTTTGGAGGATGGGTCTTACTTGTTTAGCATCACAAAGGAACACAGTGGTCCCTTTAGCTTCTTGATTCAACAGAACCTTGTCTTCAAGAGAGATGATTGAAGGGCAGAGTGAAATGTGTGGTTTACATACCATGGAAAGAAGCAGTCTTCTTTCTTTTTCCCTGCTCATCTGCTGAGTGAGGATTTGCATAGTCTGCAAAGCAGCCAGGCTGAGGGATGAAGACCACCCAGATGATGCTATGGTTAATACCCCTCCCTATGATCCAGCCCATATGCTATGTGGCTGAGGAGCTGGCTCACTGGCCTCTGAATGGCCTCTGACGACCTTAACCTCAAAAGCACCACATCTTTCTTTGGCAGGACAATAGCATGAGACTGGGTTGTTTTTGCCAAACTCCAAATCCAAAACTGCACTCTTTGTTCTGAACTATGGATTACTGAAGTGTGGTTTAACAAGGTTATATGCTATTTCAGATATGTAACAACCAAAATGTAGTTGGAAAATCAAAGAAAATTAAAACCAGCTTATTACACTTAAACCCAACAATTATATGTGAGTCCTCCATAATATACGCTTAAGAATATAGGACAGACCATCAGAAAACTCAAGGGAACATAAACCACAGAAGAAAGAAGAGGGGAAGATGGCAGAAATCTGCAAGAGACTTCAAGAGGCCATACACTCTTTTTCTTAGGGCAAAATCACTATCTCTGTCATTCCCTACAAATGCTTGTCTTATCCTAGATAAGATAAACATCAAGCACTAGTAATGAGGATTTCACAGCCACTCCAGGCAATCTGTCCCTATCACTATCTCTGCTTTCAAAAATACTCGTCTAAGTCTTTTTTCCCTTACTTTGAGACTATTTCTTCATATCATATCCATCAGGGACAAGAAAATGAGTAGGAATCAATTTAGAGAAATTACACTGTTCTTTTTTTAAAGAAGGGATGGCAAATAGTTTTTCTTTACAAGTTCATCATAAGTTGCTCTAACTTACAACTATGGATTTTATTTATTTTTATTTCCTTCTCTTTTTCTGGGTTTTTTTTTTTTTTTTGGTTTGAGGTTTGTTTTGGTTTTTTTTTCAGGGCCTAATTAATTTCCATGTGCACAATTCTGGCAAAATGATCTGCTACAAAGAACCCACCAGTAATAGTGAATCCCTGCAAAAATGTAGAGGTAGGCAGGGATACCAAAATTTTTTCTGAACCTATGTAATCCTGTCCCAGTTAGAGGTCTGAGTTAGCCAGACCTGGAGACCTGTTGGAGCCTTCAGGCCTGACACCTAGAAATGCAGGAACATTCTGACCTCTAAGAGTACATGCTGAAGTTTTTCACATGTATTTTGGTTTGGCCAGATAGCTCCTCTCAGGCAATAGGACTTTTATCACTATGCAATTTGAAAGCTTTTAATAATTGGTAAGAAATAGAGTCTTCCTGAGTACAGAATGCAGGAGCATTCTGTTGCATTGCCAGAAAGAAACCAGTTCCTACACAGCACAGAGTTTACAAAACTAATGTTTTTGAGAGTGGTGTCCTATTCCCATAGAAGGACATTAATCAGTGTGGATGGCCACATTCAGCTTGTTCCACAATAACCACACAAACACACATTTGAAGAAGCCAAAGGGCAGATCTACTGCAGGGAATGAGCTGTCATAGCTTCGTTGTCTTCTGTTGGGTAGCAGTGATTTCCATAAATTAAAAACCTTGTCCCCAGACGTCTACATGGTTGCTTTCCTTCTGTGTTTACAGAAATGCTCTACATTGGCTACACATTAAAGGGAAAGTCAACCCTATATGTGCAGGCTGATCTCAGTTCCTTTTGGATGTGTTTGTGAACATACTGTGGTTGTGAAAGCAGGCCTTCAGCTCAGTATGATTACAAACACTTCAGTATTTGTTAATGGGTTCAGAACAGTCAGATTTTTTAAGTTGAATTAAAAAACCCTATGCTTTATTATCATGTTAGTTCTGCAATGAAAGAATATATTTAAGATGGCATTACCGCAATTTATGTGGGACGGTTATTACAAGTAATTATCAGTGTGCCATAAGTTTGCTACAGAAATGCATTTGATAGCATAGCAGACAGAACATCTTCAGACTTTAATACTTACATTACATACCCAACAAACAGTAATAATGCTTATAAAAAGGCTTGGAATTGTCTTTTATTAAGATTCAACTCACAAGATTTAAACTATGGCATAAAGGTAAGACTGGAAGCTGGTATAATTGTGGGGAAGAAAAGAAATCATACCGAGATATAAACTGATTACAATGGCTTAAAGTAAAATAAGTCAGGTAAATTGTTTTAAGCTTCTTCTGAAAAGACAAATGGTGTTTCTTCAGGTACCTGCAGTGAGAGAGCAGACAAAGATACCTCGATCAGCAAGGCAGGATTTCAGCAATGGAATTTTCAGGTTTTGGAGAGAAAGGGCATGGGGAACTCCAAATAGACACGGTCTGTGTGCAAACCTAAAGGCTTCAGATTTTGTAGATCAAAATTCTGCTGTCACAAACATTCAGGCTGATGCTTCAAGGCCCAGAGCAGCTGGGCACTCTGCTTGCCAAAGCCTCCTGGCAGAAACTGTCTCACAGCACCTAATTCTCTCTCTACTAATGGCATGAAGGTTTGATGGGGCAGAACACAATCTGCTACAAACTCCTGATCTATAAAAACACAGAAGCACGTGCACAACTTTCCGTTCATGATCACATCATGTGCAGTGCCAGGTCTGTTTACAACCCATCTTGAGTTTAGGTTTTGAAGGAACCGTCTTTTCATTTTTTGATTTTGTAAATGCAACACATACATCACCTGCATTGCACAATATTTTCTCTGGACTGAAAAGATTAAAAACAGAGACGTAATAGGCCATTTTTCAGGAGAGTATATGTCTTCCTTTTTCTTCTCCATTACTTAATGCTATTACTTTACAAAAGAATAGGGGCACATATCCAACATCCTGCAGCCCTGAGAAACTTTCCTAAGCCAACTGCTCCACACTTCATTGTTCTTCAGCATCTCTGCAGAGCTGGAGTAGATTGTGGTCTTGAGTCTCTTACTCATTTCCCATTTTTATGTGTGATCATAGGCATCCCTCATTAGCATTGAAAGGTACTGTCAGTGCAGCTATGATTTCTTTTTCATTCCCTGCCTGACACTCTTACAATGACAAAATCTTTAGATGCAAGATCCATTTGGCAAAAAAGTCGCACTTTCCAACACAGCCAAAAGGAACTACTTTACACAAAAATATCCGCTGTTGTTTTAACAGACGTCTCTTGGAAATGTGTGCTAGCAAACCTTCCCCAGTAAAGCCAAGATCTCATCTTTGCTTTTTCTTCCTTTTATTACAGGGCCCCTGCATGAGCATGTGAGTCAGATAGAGACTCATATGCAACCTCACAGTCATGTGGGGAGTCCCAGGCACTGCTGTGTGCCCTAGTGGCATGGGGCATAGTGTGCCCGGGAGGCTCTGCTCCCAGACCCTGATCTACCAGAACCCAGACAGGGCTTGGCAGCTCAATGGAGGAACACCCTGAAAACCCCAGTGGGACTTCCCAGCACTGGTGAATCCCTAGGAAGCTCTGCCAGCCTTCCAGTCACTCTTAACAACAGACTAAGCCAGATGTATATTTATTATGTTAACATGCAAGGTTTAATATATACAACAAAAAAAAAAAGGCATGTTTTAGCTCAAGATGGTTTCTTTGCTACCTTCAGCCAGTAGTTATATAGGCAGCCTAACCTCTGGGACAACTGTCACAGCTCTAAGCAACAAAGGCTTTATATTGCTCTTTTCCTTGGTGGTTTCACATGCCTGTACACGCATCCCTAAGGATTTTCTGTAAGTCTTAGTTCCAATAACTGATTCAACCAGGATGTCAGCTTGTATCTGTCTGCCTTACTAATGAAATCCCATCTATCATCAGCTCAGCAGCTGGTGGGAAAATGGCTTTTAAAATACATCTTCAGAAAAAGCAGGTGTAGAGGGGTGTTTGAAAGCCACATTAACTCTGAGTTCATGTAAGACTATATACATAACACCTCTGACAGGAATTATTTGTTTATAGACTGATAGAATAAAGAATGCAGCCCATTAGTACTGTGCTGTAAAGTTTAAACATAAGGCAAGCAAGTAAGCTTTGAAAATTGTATCCTTGGGAAGGTGATCTCCAGACATAACTTGCTTAGTGGAAATGAGGAACAACCTCTTTTACTGTTGAGTCTTGAAGTCATCAGGACTTACCCCCATGAAACCAGAACAAGGCTCTTTGTGCCCTGTGGATATTCTGTGCTTCTGTCTTGGGCCAAGTCTTATTCATCCTTCTTGCTCAATAGTCAGCAAAATGTGCCATTGCAGCTTAACCATAAACTTGAGTGGTCTTTTACACATAATTTGCTATTGGCGTTATCAGCTATTTTCTAGGTATAATCAGGACTGTCTTCTAAAGTAATGAAATTAATTAGGTTCACCAATAACGTGAGAAGTTTTCTAATTAATCTTCTCCCTAGCATGAGAAAACACCTTTCTTGTTCTGTCCTGGTAACTCCTGCCCAATAGGACTTCTGAAGCATCCTGAGCTGGCACACCCAGAGGGAGGCATCAAGCACCTTATTATAATAAGTATATTATGACACTTAAATTGGAGATCTTTAACTAACGGCAGTAACTGTCATGAGCTAAATGTTATGAAGAGCTGAAGGAAAGATAAATTTTGGCCCAGGGAATATTGTTTACTTCTGCTGAGCAGCAGGGGGAAGGGGAAGCCTTGCATATAAAGACGAGAAATCAGAAAAGCAGCCACCTAGTTTCTTGACTTTTGTCAAATTACAAAACACACTTGGATGCTGCTCCTTTACACAAGTCAGAAATAAATAACAAATGTGCAAGACAGTATAGGAAAAGCCAGCTAACAGTGTCCTAGTGCTGTAACTACTTGAGCTCCCATGTCTCCCTCTGAGCCCTCATCAGGCTCACTCCCAAGTGAGTTACCAACTTCTTTTGATCCAGCCTCTGATTTGCAAATCCTGACTTCAAGTCTTTTCAAGGAGGAGGGGCCCAAATTAGAGAGCACAGATACATCCTCTCTGCTGGGAAGCTGGTTTGAGATCTGAAGGAGCATCTGGGCTCTGGCTCTTGAAAGACCTTGTCTAACTTAGGACCTATATGGAAAGCTCTGTAAGTCTTATCAGACCCCAGGTACCAATTCTCCTTGGGTTGTGACATCTTGCATGTAAGAAAAAACCACCCTCAACACCATAGCCCCATCAGATTAAACCTGTCCAAACATCTACGGCCTCTGAGATGAAGCCTTTCATCTAACAGCTACTTAAGGACTCATGTTAACATGAGGATAAAGGTAGGGAGCTTTCTCCCTCACAGGTATCACCAAAAAGATTTCTATGTCATATGCTATTATTGCTGTAGCTGTAACCATAACTCTGAAATAAATGGATTTTCTGAATTACTTTGAGAGCAAGATTCCACTTACACACCTTAACCGTAAAGACCAAAGTAAGCCAGGTCTTAAGAAATACTGTTAATGCTTCATTATAAACAGAGTTATAATCTTTCAAGCAAGTAATGGTTGTTTGTCCTGTGGCTGAACAAAAAAATGTTCCTTGCCTAGTGAGCAGCCCTGAAAGAACCAGCGTCTTCAATGTAAAGGTGAAAAAATGCCATGTAAGATGCAGCTGTTCATGCAAGTCCTCACAAAGTTTAATGCTATTGTGTAAGGTGTAGCTGATAATGTAAACTGTAAATAATTCATTGGAAGTAATTTATGGGAAGGGATCTCCAAAAAGTGTTTTGTTTTCCTCCTCCCATCAGTCATACTGACCTAGACCAGAACAGCTCTGCAGAGGCTGAATAAGTTAAGCCTAAGAAGAGCAGTAATGCTAAATTGAGCCAGTGATTCTCAGGGGTTTTAAGGGCAGGGCTATTTGCATGTCGCAACGCATGACACCTTTTTGTGTTAGCAAGTCCTTTTGATTTTTATTTCTTTCCCCTTCTCTTGCACTCTGGAGAAAAGAGCTCGAAGTCCTGCCATGCACACACACAGGCAGCAGTGACATCCTCCCCCTGTCCACCCATTCGCAGTGGCAGACAAAGCCAAGCTCCAGCCCCGTTGGTAGGGTGGATGGCCCCGGGGCTGCGCTGTGGTCAGTGTGCAGTTGCTCCAATTCAGAATTCCTCCTCACTGTTATTTGCAAATACCTTTTTCCTTTCAAGTCTTCTGTTTGTGGCTATACTTGCCCTCCATCACGAACACAAGAAACTATGCGCTGGTTTTAGTTCTCCTTCCTGCCGTGGTATTTGTAACTGACGGCAACTAACGCCTTTCTGGAGCCCGCTTTATTCATATTCTTGTAACTGTAAATACCACCCATCACACACCCAGGGCAGCTCTCACCTCATCATTGTCTTGAGGCCTGATGAGGTTTGCATTTGTGGTTAGAGCAGAAACAGAAGGTGGGATTAGTTGCCAGTGCTACCATGGTTAGCCTAAATCTTTCCTGTGGTCAACATTAAAGCCCCATTCCTAAAACGGGAGGTTTTAACAGGAAAAAGACTTATATTTGAAACAGAAGTAGATACTTTAACTTCCTCTCTTCTCCAAAGCAATATGGCTTTAAGATCAACTTTCTCCCTCCTGCTTCCTTTTTAAGAAACAGGAGTAATACATAGCAGAATTCAGTACTCCTGGATTATTTATCTCCAAGACTGCCTTTGCCTTGTGAGGAGACACCTCATTTTAACTCAGTGCCTCAGTGGCCTGTAACACATATTTAGTTTTCCCAAAAACTGTCATGGGAAAATGTTCTCTGTGTGTTAAGCATTCTGGTAAAGACTCTCCAATCATGTTCACTGTAGAGTGAACTGAGCAAGCTTATCTTGCAGACGGTGCTGTCAATCCAACTTGACCTTACTCACCCTCCTCCAGCTTCAGTCCTAAGCCAGAGCCCTTTTCCTTTCACAGGAAGCTTCAGGAGGGAAAAAATGACATTTTGAAACAAAAAACTTGGGGTTTTTTTTCTTCGTAATTTTAAGCCACCTGCCTGGAGAGAATGCACAGGTATTTATTTATTTTTTTGTTTTAGATTTCCAAATGGACAGCAGATGGATATTTCACCCATTTTCAACCTGATGAAACTTACCCTCTCCCCGGCCCTGAAAGCTCCTTTTCATCCCCTTAAATCAGACCAATCTAAGGGATCCCCCAACTAGTCCTAAACTGACAGTTTAGGAGGGCTGATCCTCTCTGAAGGATGAGCTGCACATAGCTTCTGCCTCTAAGCAGACTTTTTAACAGGGTGCAAGCCTCTGCAGTGCCTTCCTTCCCCTGCTATGTCCTCCTGCTCCATTGTTCTTCTTCTCTAACTCTGCCTGGAAAGTGGCTGCTCAGTGGATTCAGCCAGGACCCCCATCTGCCCAGGCTGTGCCAGGACCTCTGTAGCAGGAGTGCAGTTGGCAGGGTAACCTCATTTACTTAACAAGTGTGGTCACTTACGGGCCTGGGACAGTGGGAAAAGGAAAAAAAGGTAATAAACATAAATGCCTACTGAAAGTAACACAAGGAGAAGCCCAGCTGGAGGATTAGTATGGAGAGTTAGGCTGGGAGCTGCTGGGAAGAAACAGAGGGAACCTGCAGAGAGCCAGGAGGCTTAGACTTTTCCTTTTGCTGTATGGGCATCTTCAGTGCTTTTCTATCTGTGTATGTCTTTATTTACAAAACTAAAATTCTGAAAGGAACAATAATAGACTATTCCTGCCGGTTTACATGCAATTGTTTAAACTTTATCATTAATGCATGCAGAAGATATGTAAAAACGAGGTGGAAGCATATGTACATAATCTTATTTGAGGAGACTCAAACCATCAGCTCACCCTCAAAATTTACAGCTAAGCTATGTCACAGACTGAGTATTTCCACTGGAGGAAAACTTTATCCTTTTAACTAGTCAGGGAGGATATCAAGAGAGCTTCAACTACAAATTCCTGGCATATCAGGTTGCATGAAAACTTTGTCCATGACTAAGCCCAGAAAAAGCCATAATAATTAGAACTGATATTTACCCTGTTATATTATAATACTTGAACATACCACATGTGGCACTGATATTGCTGACAGAAAATAACTAGTGCAAACCAAGCTGTTGCACTTCTTAACCAGGCATCCTTCCTATGCTTTTCAGCGGTTTTAAGACTGTCTCTTAGATTACACGAAGTGCTAATGAAGCTCAGTGCAAAGGATTGGATTACATTTTACATAAGTGTTACAAAGTATAATGTGAATTGCACTCGGAGTAATGGACCTGAGGAGAGAGGAGAGGAGAGGAGAGG